>JAQFVV010002213.1:0-31957 GCA_028023455.1 Epiperipatus broadwayi | reverse complement strand
TTACTATAATATATTCTTTGTCCAGTGTCAATAACTTTATTGGTGTCCCATTCCTATGTTTTGCATTTATTTTTTTACTAGAAGTGGAGATGATTTCAGGCACATTAATTTTTTTCTATCTGGAATTGCCATGTTTGATATTTTAACAATACTATCAATTTCCATAATCACTGACTGGTTAAAAATTCTTAATGTAAACATTAATGTTTCTTAATCTCATGACTGCATTTATAATGAAACTTATTTGCATCTTTTGCATAGTTTTGTTTGCATTTCTGATTTATATGGTTATTCTCTCTCTTTCAGAGTGTTGTCATAGTTTCATAATTTTGGCATTTTATAGGTTTCTATTTGTATTCTTGGGCCAGTGACTACTCTTCCACAGCAAAAAATAGTTTATCTTTTTTTATTGGGATTTAACTCTCAAGTACACATGGCTTTATAGATGAACACTTGAGAAATGTTCACTCCAAATAACTTTTTTAACTCCATAGATTTGTCTAATACAAACTAGTGAACTACTTTTTAGACTGATGGCTTCACTTTATGTCAAGTCACTCATTAGAAGTAGCTGCTGTTGCTAGTAAAGGGCATAGTAATTGTTTAAGAAGGATCTCTAAAGAATTCTTAACTATGATTGGTAGAGCCATGTCATTTCTTTTTTTTTTTTAATTTTTTGATTATTGTCTTCCTCTAAAATGTAGCTGAACAATGTATTTGTACAGTTGAGATTTGAATAATGTTTATTATTACTTTCTTCTTACAGCCTGCTTCTCAGAAGTTTCTGGTTTTTATAACTTATCTGTAATTTCTATTACTTGCTGGCTGTAAAATCAGAGCAATATGGCGATTTTCACAGCATCATCATTGGTGCCGTTTAATAAAAATATATTTCTCAAATATCTATATTTAGGACCAATCCATCAGATTTTTTATCTCCAACTCCCTGATGCTAATCTGTTGCCTTGCCATAATACTATTTGCTGTTCTAATGATTCTGGTTAAATATCTCACCCATGTAGGCTTAGATACTATCACTGACTGAGACAATTTTCTGTGTCCAGACATGCCTGAATATACTGTATGCCTATTTCGAGATAATGTGTCATGAGTTGGTGCAGTGCTAATTTATTCTTTGATGAAAGAGATGATTTAGATAATTATCAATGTTTTAATAAATTTATATACACATGCATGTAAAATTATAAAAATTTTTTTATGAAGGCATATAAAATAATAAAATGTTAGGTTTATCTATAACATCTACCTAATCTTGCTTTCACACTTTCAGAGGCAGACACCTTCTTGACCCATAATATCTATTTAGTTCTGCTTTCACTCTTCAAGTGCTGTCAGAATCTGAGTCCATTTTACCTAATTTATTATTACATGTGGTTTGGGGATTACATTCCTATTAGTATTCAAAACAATCTTCATATACTATTTAAAATTTCAGAGTACTATACATTTCCACAAGTATAATCTAAACTTTAAATTAATGGTAAAAAGTATTGTTAGCTAAAGATAAATAATTGATGTAATAAGAGTCCTTTTTCTTTATTATTATTAGTTCTGTGTTTTACTTAATGGAAAGAACAGTCTTTGAGAATGATAAACCATGAATGAAAATCAAACACATATAAACACGACTATAGACTGAATTAACAAATTAACATTATATTTACAGATGTGAATAAAATAAATTAATATGACTACATTTTCATTATATATGTGGACATTGGATTATTTCACAATTTAGCATAATTTTATGTTTATTTTATTATTTATTAATATCCATGGAATTGCAATTCATTAAAAAACAGATATGGAAAAATATGATTAATGCTTTGGATTCATCTATCTTATGGTTTAAACTTTGTAATATGAAAGAAACAAAATGATTAAAAAATATTAGAGCAAACAGAAATGTCATTAAGTTGATTTTATTCCTATTCAAAATACACGCTCCAAAAAATTTAAATCTAAAAAATACCTATTATAAAATTACACATTTTTTATGTATAGATTATTATACAGTGAAATAATTAAAAAATATTTAGCTATACAATCCATACATATTCGGTGAGTCTTGAAAAAATTCCTAAACATTTTTGAAGGTCAAATTGTTTTCTTGAGATGCAAAATTTATTGTTGATAGCACAATAAGATTCATTTTTCAGCATAAATCCACACATATATATATATATATATATATAAATATATATATATATATATATATATATATATATATATATATATATATATATATATATATATATATATATATCAGCATGATTGCAGATCAGTTTCACTAATTTGTTGGTATACTAAATCTTGATTGTAATTAGAGGAAATTTGAATACAGACTTTTAAGTTCCCTTCAGTTATCCATTCCATCTTATATAACTGATACACATAACCACATGCATGTGACAAAGATAAATTATGTCCAATATATGTATTTTGTGATCTAGAAATCATCAATGATCAGTTGGTCCAGGTCATTTCCCATCCATATAATCAATGATCAGCTTATATTAAGATAGCAAATCTTCAAACTTTAATGGACAGGCTCAATATTCTCCACTCTCCAACTCTTCAGCTTTCCATATTATTGAAAATCTGATGATAGAATGCTCAAAGCCATTGTTGATCCTAATATTGTTGTCATACCCACATTGACCTAAAGGCACTTTGATTTTTCATACATACGATCTTAATATCTCCATTTAAATACCCAGGAAATCATGGAGAGTATTCAGCTAAATTTATAATACATATCAATACAAGTATAATGTATATACTGAGTTTTGGATTGATTAGAGGGGATTTAAACACATACTTTTAAACTCCCTGTGGCTATTGATTCCAACTTGTATTCAAATATTATAGATTTAGCCTGAATGCTGCCCATCCATCTTCTATGTATTTAAATGAACATATTAAGGTTGTACATATGAGGGGTCAGAGTGACTTGAAGTCAACATGGGGTATAACAACAATATTGGCATCAACACATGATTTGAGCTTTTTTATCATCACATTTTCAATAATATGAATGACTGAAAAGTTGGAGATGGGAGAAGATTGAAGCACTGATTATATATATATATATGGGAGATAATAATTTTGACCAATTAATGGGTGCTGGTATAGCATGTAATGTTTATATTGGAGATCATTTATCTTTTTCACAAGGTAGGTGGCCATGTGTATTGCTTATAAGATAGAATGGATAACTGACGAAATCTTGAAAGCCTGTGTTCAAATTTAAAGGTCAGTATATAAATTATACTTGTATTCAAATATCTTAACTGGTATATACACTCAAGATATCAAAGTAACTTAATTCTGGGCAGAGTAACATAGTTTGCAAAGGACCACAAAAGCTATAATTTACACTATTGTAGTAGTTTCTGGGAAAGTTGCTTATTTGTCTGCTTATTTGTCTAAGCACTATATGGATGGATTGTGATGGTTTAATGTGTATCAAGTAGTCTTTAGTCATCTATCTTGAAAAAAAATCTATAACTAAAGATGATTATTATTATTGTAATGTGAATGCCCTTCATATAATGTCATATGACTTCACCTTACACAATTTTGTTCAGAAGAATTTTCTTTTCTTACCACCTTTCTGCCATCTAGTGTCAGCTTTAGTATCTATAGATACCAGATAGTATTTCTTAATAAATCCTATTCATGGATATTTTATTCAAACTTTTCACTGATGCAAATGATAAGCTAGATATTAGTCTGTGGATATTGGTTATCATAGACCTTGATGAATAATTATGGTGCCACTATCTTGTAGCCACTCATTACTAAAAATTACATTGTGACATAATTGTGGTGAGGAAAATGTAAGTACTTACAAATACTTTCTTCACTTGGAACATGCCATCATACCTCTATGTGGTCAGGAATAACTATTACAACTAGCCAGTAAACATTGCTGGGGTCTTTTTATTTTTCAATTTTTGCTATGTAGATTACTGATTGATTAAACTCTTTCAGATCTCAAATTTGAAACCTGTTATTTGTTAAAATATTTTCTTTGTAATGACTTTGTTACAATCATTTATTGACCAAATCTTTTCCAAACCTCAGAAGCAGGCATGTTTAGAAAATATTCTTATCTTGTTTCTAAGTCTTTAATTATTTGGGGTTTCCATGTACAATAGGTTGATTTTAAAATAAAGCTTTTAATATTTTTAACTTTATACAAAATTAATTTGTAAATGAAACATATTAGTTTTATATTACGGCTTTGACTAAAGATAAATTTTATACACAGTAAATTCAGCCCATAATTGTTATTCACCCTATCTGCTGTAATGTTTTAAACATATAACTTTTTTTCTTTAAATATATAAATAGATAATCAAGTGGATTTATTACTCAAGAGTTCATAGAAAGATTGAGTAACGAAAGTGCCAAAAAATAAAATCAATTTGAGGATCTTATGCTCCAGAGCCTACTGCAGGGCATTGGCTGACCGAGATTACCACTACAAGATAAAATAGTGCGTATATGACTCATACTCCTCGATGTAGTAATAATAAGTGGTTTACTACAAAAATTATATATATAATAATGCTCGTTCAAATACTAAATATAAAAATTATTTCCTTTCTCAGTCTTAAATAATTCTGAAAGTCATACAACACTTTTTTTTATTACTTTTTTTTACACAGTTAAAATGTTCTATGTTCTAAACAATTAAATATATCCGCAGTAGAAATTGTTCAATACTATATATATATATATATTAAAGATCAATACCTTTATAAATATACATGTACATTTATTTATTTTGTCTACATTTAATTCAATCTTTCGTGGCCATAATGCTAAACATCATTATTTTTAAGTTACTTTCTTGGAAATCTCTGTTTTATACTGTTTTAAATTGAAATTTATACCAGCTTTGTGATTTAATTCATAGACATTACCATATATATATATGAGTTTATGTGTATGATTATAAAAAAAAAAACAACTTACCGATATATATATACACACAGACGTGCGTGTATGTGAATATTTATAAGGAATATACATATTTATATAAATCCATAAAAATGACACATATTATAAATTGTATGTAGAGAAAAAAACCCATTTCTTTTAATTAATAAGTATGGTTGTTGTATATGATAATATTCTAATTTTTATTTTTTCATTGTCTAAAGAAGCAATTATTATATCTAGCGCTGTGTTTACAATTATATTACATTCAAATATCAGCCTTTCAAGCTAATTGAGGAAAAAGAAATATTTATAAAATAAAATTTAGACGTTACTATATGTATTTACTGTCAATTTTTACAATGTGTGTTACAAAGAATGGAGCAATAAAACATTGCTTTTTTTTTAAAACAAAATAATTCAATATTTGTTATTTTACAGCTTTTTTGGTTTTATTTAATTTTTTACCAATTGCATATAACGATAATATCGCATAATTAATTTTTCTTCATTCATATGCAAATTGTTAAAACAATTAGAATTTTTTCCATACAATAATGACACCTACTGACACCTCTAGGAGACTGGAAAAATATTGCTACTGTTTTACCAACTTGGGTAAGCATAAAGAATAGACCACATGATGTTTTAATGGTTTAATACAGGATGAAGGTGAATATATTATTTTAAAAAAAAACCGATAAAATGTGCAAATATTGAACTGGACTCAGATCTGTATGATTATACAGGCAAATTAGCTTAATTAAAAACATTAGTTTGTTTTCAGTTCGGTGTAAATGACATAATTAAACAAAAAGGTAGAAGGTGGGCAGATACTAAAGAAGTGATGCATTAGATCCAAAGATCCAGGAGCACTGCTTTCAGATCCAATGCTTCTCACTGATGAAAGCTATATATTAGAAACTAATTTGAGAGTATTGGATGAAGCATTGGATAGATATTATGATGCACAACATTCTAGCTTCTAATGGTTGCTAGTGATTGCACTAGATAACACTATCATGTGGAAAAAAGTTTACTACTGTTTCAGTTGCAGATAAAAAAAATAGATATGGAAGTCATGAATATAGGGAGATTGTTACTTTTAATTAGGGACTGATTATTTGATCAATTAATCTGTTCACTCAATGTCATTTGTGGATTCCAGATGAGAATACTAGAACATTCATCTATATTTGATGTATTTACAAATCATCTTATAACAATCAAAACTTAAATAAACTAATACAATTTCCACAATCTGTTGCCAAAGCAACCACTGCTTGTTTTATTAATTTCTTCATCTCACTTGTAGCCAAATATGTACTTCAGGCATAGAAATATACTCATCTATATTTGATATATATAAATATATAAACCACTTTAAAACAGCTCAAGCTTAATAAATTTCACCAATAGAATATCCATAATCTGTTGTCAAGGCAACTGTAATAAATGAAGAGATTAATTATATTGTCTACTGAGATTGCTTTGATAATAGATTGTGGATATTCTAATAGTTTTTAAGCTTTAGCTTTTGCAAAGTGATTTATTTACATTAGGAACCAATTGGGTATTGGTGACTATGATTTAACACACACACACACATTATATATATATACTTATTCCAGAAAAAAAAAATTAAATCCATTGTTGAAATTCGTATTGACTTGATTTCACGAAGTTCAGATTTCCATTTTTAAGCGGTAGATGGAATCTCTTAAAAAGCTGACGAAGTCTTGTCTTTTCTCATTTCATAAAATCAGTACTCATGTCAATAACAGGCTATTCATTCATAAAAAGCATGCTAGAATGTGAATAGTGAGAAGTAATTTTATTAAACACTATGTTTATTAAAAGCTAATTATTACGTTATAAGTAACAGTTGACTTTTCAAAAAGGATAAAAAAGCATAAATGAATATAGAGAGAGATGATTCTGACCTTCAAAATTATAACTATTTTGAGAAATTATTAACAAAAAAAAAAAAGAACGTTGCATATAAAACCAATAAGTGTTAGTTTTGAATATATGTTATTTGTTTTATATTATGTGTAACAAAAAAAAAAAAGTTTTTACTAAATGTTTATGTCCTTCCTTATGGATCAGAGATTTGAATATTCAAAAGAAGAGCAATATGAAAATTCAATTCAACAAAGTATAAAGAAATGTATGCTAGAATTAACAAGAAGATGAATGACGTGTACAGGTAATAAAATCAATGGATATTGACTTAATTAAAGAATGTAATGATTTCAATAACGCAGTGCTAAAAAAGATGAAACCTTAAGTTCTTGACTGCTATTAAAATAATTTTGAAAAACCTAAACAAATTGTGCCCACATCGATAAATCTAGTGAACTATAGTTGTGAAAGTTTCCCAAAATATAATAATCAATATTTTTCGTTAAAATTGAAGGGGATGGTGATCTTTCGCATAAAATCAAGTTTTATGACCAAAAACATTTACTCCATGAAAAGTAAATTAAAATAAAAGTAAAGAAGTAATAATAGAAAAAAAAAATCACCCAATTTCTGTACATCAAGTTATTAAAATTTGATAAATAAAAGTGTAAAACTTAAAGCACACGCAAGTATCATTGCTCTTTCTCCACATAAATTCCTCAATGTTTATTGTTTAACCATTACTAGATTATAAATTATTATGTCATTTTTTGACCAGTAAATACATAAAACTTGAAGATAATCTATTATTATCAAATACAGCCATTTAGAATTAATAATTTTAATTCCACTTATTTCTATGTTTAATTATATACTTATGTCCTTTATCTTACTATGTACATTTTAATCACAAGAATCAAGCCATTTGATAAATCATAGTATTGTAGTTGGGTGTATAGTAAGTTTGACCATTTATAATAGATTTTAATAAGATTTGATATTGATAAATATTAAATAAGAATGTTGAGTCAAAGATTGTGATCTGGCCATTCTGAATAATCCGAGTTTGGCATAAAATGCTTCTTGGAATTCATTTAACTTTTTCAGATATTTTTATTCATATAATTAAAGTTCATATGTAATTCCCAGTAGAATATACACTTTTTATATAATTATGTAATTCTCCCAACTGGTACTGTTCAAATTAATATGAAAAGTAAAATAAAACTAATAAGAAAATCTTGGTGATGATTTAGTGCTTTTAAGACTTTCTTATTAATTTATTTTGCTTTAACATATTAACTTGAACAGTACAAGTTTGTTATAATTAAAAAAATTCATATGGTAAAAAAAAATATTTTATATATTTGTGGTATTATTATTGTTTATTTTTTGGAGTATATATCATCATCATTATCAACCATTATCCATCCACTGCAGGATGAAGGTCTCTCCAAGTTCAATCCATCTGTTCCTATCTTTAGCTTCTCTTCTCCACCCCTGCGCACTTTATTAGTTCATCCATCCATCTCACATGTGGACTCTTTCTGGGTCTTTTAAAATCTCTTGGAATCCGGTTTAAAATGTCAATTGTCCATCTATTATCATCTCTTCTAGCAATATGTCATATATTAAATTTAATATTTTTACAGATAAACGATGATATCATAACATTATTTTGAGAAGATTTTGTGTAGTAAAAAGAAAATAGTTAATAGCTGACATTTCAACACAATAAAAGCACTTTTCTCAGAGCCTTTTCTTTCTGAAATCATAAGAATATGTATGCAATTTAAAATCATTATTTTTTTAATTTAGTCTCATATTCAAATTCTGTTGATTGAAACATTTTCAAAAATATTTTATCCTCCAATAGCTTTTTCCAATTATTGTTAATTTTCTTCAATTCATACTTCACATCTATGTTCTTGGGCTTTTTAAAAATCACTGTAACTTCCCTTAGCAGTCTCTTGTGGTCATATTGTTGAAATTCTGCCAGAGTGTGTATTTTATTAAAATTGATCTCATGGTTAGTTAATTTTATGTGTGAATAAATGGAAAATGAATTGGATATTTATCTAATGACTAAAATGTGATATTTCTTTCTTATGTTTATTCTATGATTGGTCTGGCCAATGTATAAATTTGAACAAACTTAGTATAGAATTTCATATACCCCATGACACTCTAAAGGAATTTTATCTTTAAAGCATGGAAAATTTCATTATTTTTTAATTATAATGTAAAATATGTAGATATTATTTTTTAAAACATCAATTTTATCAGTTATTCCCTTCAATATATTGCAGAACTGTCTTAATTTCTAAAGTATCAATATTTATATATATATATATGTGTGTGTGTGTGTAAAATAAATAAAATATCCGTTAATTAAAAACAATATTGTAATTATAATTGAAATAATATTTTTAACGGTTTACAAACAATTACAAACAATCTTTAAATCCATAGAATATTGTGACAGTCAGATGATATATGTTGGTTTAACCCAGTTCGAATACTAAGCGAAAGTACCTCGAGGCCACCCATACACGAGATATTAAATCAAGAATACTATGACCTCTGCCCTATTTGCCTATTCTCGAGGCTAATTACGAACCAACAACATTATCTGAGCCATACATAAATTATTTTTCAACCGACCAAGCTTAGCATCAGTGGAGAGAAACATGGATGGGAACATCTAAGGAGATAAATAGTTAAATGTGTGTAAAAGTATTATGAAATATGTGTTTTGTGTGCCTGGATCATTGAAAAGTAAAAATAAAGCATTAAAATAAAATTAGAGAACGGAAGCTTTTTAGTTAAATAATAGATATTTAATTAATGACTTTAAAATATTAATAATGATTTAATGGCCTCTGCTATTCCCCTAAATGAATGGAAAACTCATTAGACAATAAAAACAGATTAAACGATATAATATTCTTGCGGTCTAGGTCTTTTCTTTCCAATTTTAATAAAATTGTCAACTCGAATCTCCTCAATAAAGTACAATAATAAAAATCTTTTGCAAAGCATTTTCTAATTGCTTTGCACTAAAAACAGAGTTTAAAAATTATTTAAGATGTATATAGCTAAATCAGATATACGTAATAAGCTAATGGCGGACAAAAGAGGTGTTATTGAGGAGATCAAGTTGGCAAACAAAGGAAACTTACTTGTATGGAATTTAGAAACATAAATAAAATTGGAAAGAGATTTTAAATGTAAAATTAGCATTTAAACTTAACCGCAATGGAATACAAAATATTTATACATGTTAGTAATGAAGAATAGCAAAGGAAAAAGGGTTAAATATATAGATAGATGATCACACAATATATATCTAAGACTAGTCTAATAAAAAAAAATGGTTACATTATAAATGTAATTAAATACACCATTTCAGAAATATAATTCAGTGAAGCAATTAAAAAAGGTATGAACAAAAAAGGGAGGAAAGATACTATTACCGTCCTGGTTCCTTGGTCATGTTCCATCGACGAGCATAACTTGATCCATCCATCGATAGATATTTGCCCGGACAAGGAAAGTGGAATTAAGTAGCATGCTTTTACGAAAAGTCCTACAGACACGGCACAGAGTTCAGATTATATTGGGTGGATACTATGGCATTTTGATGGTATTGAGGAACCTCGGCAATAGGCAAAGCTATTTGCCTAGCCGAGCATAGTACTATCCATCAAACTCATATGACCTTTAGCTTGTAGCATGTTCAAATTTCTCCGTGATTTTTAAGATGACAATTGTATAACTTTTTGGAATAAAATTTCAACAAGCAAAATCTGAAAGAGTTCTCCAAAGAGAAATCTGAATCCCAGGTCTTTTGTTCACTCTCCTATTTATAACTTTTTTGTAAGCTACCTTCTATTGTTTGTATGATCTTAGATCTTGATAAGCCCCTCACGCTCCTTTGTTTCAAGGTAACATTTTCTAAAAAATAACTTTTACTTTTTTATTCTAAATTTCTTTCTTTAAACTTTTGATTTTATTAATTAAAAAAAAAAGAGAAAGCCATCTTTAATTTGCCTTGAATGGGCTAATTAATTACAAACATACATTCTTTTAGAAAATGTTGGTGGCTTATCTCAAAATAAATCATACGCATATTTTAACAAGTTTTTAACAAAAAAATATATTCTTATTTTTTAATAGTAAAATAAGCATTTTTAAAATAAGCATTTTATTTCAGCAGAATTTTGCATTAACTCATATATAGACGCTTGAAGTATATATATGTTTGACTAATAGGTTTTACAAGTAATTTTTATTAACAGAAATCTAATCTTAGAATGGAATTTATTTAAAACAAAATATTTAAATGCAATACAAATTTAATCAGCATAATTAATTTTAGCTTTAATGCAAAACCCTGCTGATATTGGACTGTAAACTTAATTCAGGTCTATAATACTAAGTTTATAGAAGGCTCTGAAGCATGGATCGGACTTCAGATCTGTTGCTTCAATATATATATATATATATATATATATATATATATATATATCATCAACCATTATCAATTCACTGCAGGATGAAGGTCTCTCCAAGTTTAATTCATCTCCGATCTTTAGCTTCTCTTCTCCACATCACCCCTACACACTTTATTTCATCAATCCATCTAACATATGGTATCTTTCTGGGTCTTTTACAATCTCTTAAAATCCAGTTTAAGATTTCAATTGTCCATCTATTATCATCTCTTCTAGCAATATGTCAATCTTTTAATTTTTCCAATGGGGTCAATAACAACTGTTTGTTTACTTACCCATACATTGCATTTTCAATCTCTTCTTGTTACTCACAACATGCATCTCTCCATACTTCTTTGAGTGGTCTGGAGTCTCTGTATTGCTTTTCTATTAAGTGTCCAAGTCTCAGATCCATAAGTAAGAATTGGTAAAACCCATTTATTAAAAACCTTCATTTTCAAACACATAGGCATATTTTCTTTTAGTATCAAGTTATTTCTATCAAAAGCACTCCAACCAAATTTAATTCTATGATTAATTTCATCCATTAGGTTTGCATCTGTATTAATAATCTGACCAAGGTATTTGTAACTGTTAACTTCTTCTAATTCATCATAATCAATCTTTATTTTCATATTTTGAGCAAATCAATTAAACACTATATTAGTCTTTTTAACATTTATTTTTAATCCTACTTTCCTACTATTATCTGATGACTCCTGCAACATTTTCTGTAGATCTGAAGCATTATTTGCAAAAACAACTATACCATCTACAAAATCTAAATGACTTAAATAATGTCCATTTACTTTTACCCCTTTAGTTTCCCATTTTAATCCACAAAATACTTCTTGCAACACAGCTGTTAAAAATTTTGGAGATATGAAGGCACCTTTTCTTACACCTTTCTCAATGTTGACTCTCCCAGTATAATTATGTAATCTAATTGTTGCTGTTGCATTTTTATAAATATTCTTTAAAATATGAAAATATCCTGGATCTATACCTTGATGATACTTTAATCACTGAAGAAATGTTTATAGAATCAAATGCCTTTTCATAATCTACAAATCCAAAACATAATGGCAACTCATATTCACTTGTAATTTCTATAACTTCCCCCAATACCTGGATATGATCTACTGTACTAAAACCACTTTTAAATCAAGCTTGTTTCTTTGGTTGGTGGAAATCCAATGTTCTTTGTAGACGAGTTGTAATTATATTGGTAAAAAATTTGTATAAAACTGATAAGAGGCTGATAGGTCTGTAATTTCTAATATCATCTTTATCACCTTTTTAACATATAAATATTATTACTGCATTCTTCCAATCATCTGAAACATCTTCATCATTTAGACATTTGGCATATAACTTTGCAAAAAAAATTCTATTTCTTCAC
This sequence comes from Epiperipatus broadwayi, assembly GCA_028023455.1. Lineage (NCBI taxonomy): Eukaryota > Metazoa > Onychophora > Udeonychophora > Euonychophora > Peripatidae > Epiperipatus > Epiperipatus broadwayi. The sequence goes on along the minus strand of JAQFVV010002213.1, from coordinate 19,183 downwards.
CTGCTTCTTTTAATATATCAATTATAATTCCATCATTATTGCATGTTTCACTTCTTCATTTAAAATTCTGAGCAATTCAGAAGATGTAATAGAAATAGGAGGTATTTGATATATATATATATATATATATATTGTGCCATTACAATTTGGTCACTAGCCAAATTTATAGTAATGTGCATGTAGAAAAGGTAAAACAAAATCATCATCACAATTTTATATAACCATAAAGGAAGTTGTAGGGCATCCAAATTTAAACCCTACAAGGTCCAGTTCTAAAAGCTTTAAACAGAGAAAGAATGGGTCAACAATTACATGCTTTACTTGTTTGTGTGTTGATAGAAAGGTAATACACACATTTAAACTATTTAATATTTAAATTTTCTGTTAAAAAGCAAAGTTATAATGCATACATATAGGCAATGTATGTGTAAATTATTTATTTATTTTATATTTCAAATATTCAACATTTTAACTTTCTTTAAAACTAAGCTATGCTTGATCAATTCTAACATTTTATTCTATACTTTTATTTTGCTTTTCTTTAATTATTAGTGGGATTTAAAAGTTACAGATTTAATTAAATAATTGGGTTATAATTACTAAGCTAGCAATTATAGTATTTAAGGTTAGTTTATGAATGATTTGAAAGAATGCAGGATGTGTGTACATTACATACAAAATTTTACATTTCCTAAATATTGAAAGAAAAGGAAGTATTAAATCTGTTAAATTATTTTTTTTTGTACAATTTTTTTTTGTTAAAAGAGGAAATCTGTTTAATCAGATATCGATCTTTGTAGTAAATTTTTTTGTAAATGATTGTCACTTTGGAGCTATAATTTTTGAAATTTTCTTATCAAGATCTAAAGAAGGAAGCTCAAAGATTTGAAGTGTTACCTGGATGTTAAAAAGAAAGAAAAAACAAAAGAAAGGAAATAAGAATTGAGTCTATTTTTTTTTTAAAACAAAAGTGTCTGGAAAAAGGATTGAACTTTTCAGTTGAAAAATAATATAGTTGAAAATAAATTACAGATCTAATTAAAACAAATTTGTCCAAAAATAGCAAGTGATGCTATCTCTGATTGGTTAAAGTAGCTAAAAATTGGATATAAAAAGCTGTCTTAAATTATAAGATTATTATTATTGATTGATTCAGATATTAAACTATAATATTGAACGTTGAAAATAAAAAAAAATGGCTTGCTAGAAAAATTATATGTATGTTCCATCGATTCCTGACCATCTGGGGAAGCTGCACATCACATAGGAAAGAAAAGATGTGTCTAAAATAATATTCTACACCTTTCAACTGACCAGATAAATAAGATGTTTTTAATAGAAGGAAGAAAGCATTCACCTGCATTCAAAGAAGATGAATTAATCTACTGATAAATATTAATCATCAAGTCCAATTAATTGTTCCAACAACTGATTTTAAACTCAAGAAAATTTATAAATGTGAAAACAACTGCTGTATTTCATCCACATGCTTGACAAGAAGAGAAGAAAATTTACTATAATGATTTCCAAATTATCCACTAAAGCAAATAACCTCAATAGAGTCATCATCATCAAATAGTTATCCACCTCAAGAAAGAGATTGTTCCCAGTAAAACGGAAATGGTAGCTACAGAAATATAAACATTATACAAGACAAGTTTGAACCCTTGGAAATTCGCTACAAACAAAAGATCGGTAATATGACTTTTTATATCTATTTTCTTTATGATATCAGTCTTAATAAACATTTTAGCAATAAAGTGGTATATTTTTATTTAAAGAACTTTTAAAGACTATTCAGATCGATTAAAACAAGAATGTCTTACTAATAATAACTTTGAGCTTCATAAATTATCTTGAATGTATCAAAATTATATGTTTATTAATTTTACAGTTATGAAATATGAATATGTAAAACAATTTTTTTTTTATGGTATTATGATTTTAGTTTTAACTAATATTATTATTTTGGTTTTAATAATATTTTGTTATTATGGGATAAAACACGCACATACATAATGATATTTTATATGTGTATAATTGCGATTGAATGAGGAATAATGAGTAGTATTAGAATATTGGATTATTTTGTTTCAAGTTCAGTATAGATTTCAGCGCTTGGAAGGGAGGGGGAGAAAATAATTTAAGACTCTTTTCTAAAAACTTGCTCTTTCAATTTTACTAACAGTTTTTTTTTTTATTCTATTTACATGTTGAATTTTAAAGTATGTGTGCTAATGAGCAGATAATATTTTTTTTTAATACTTTTCTCATGGAGTGAAAATCATGGTCAATGTGACGTCCAACTTAATACAAAATACATTTGAAGGGAAAGGGGGAAGAACTTAAAATTAATCTGAGGATTGTTATATAATCAATTATTATTATTATTCATGTCAATTTTCATATTTATCTAGAAATTTTTATGTATATGTTAAGAATGTAGTAATAAATATTAGTTTGTTTTATTAAACGAGGCGTATATATTTCATTAAGTGTAGTCTTGGTTAAGTGTGATTATTCATCATCATCAATGGTTGAATATTAGTTATTTAAGATATAAGTAAATATGCTAAAATTAAGCAATAATTATGAATTTCGTTATAAAAATTAGTTTTATGTTTAGGCTTAGTCCTAGAGCTGTAGTTGAAACCCTTGTCATTATCGTTATTATTATCATCATCATCATCATATCAACCTTTTAATTAATGAGCTGTTTAACTGTTTAAAGGCCATAAATAAATATTGATTTTATAATATTTAGTGATTTCTTAGTATTATTATAACCACATCCCATCATCTATTTCATGCAAGGATGAGTGAATTGCCATCCTAAATTAGTTATATCTAATCTGAGCTAGTGAACTTATAAAAATATTGAAACACATTTGTTATGTTAAGATCTGAGAAATGATTTATGTCTAGTATACTCCACTTTGGTTTAAAGATGTTTTACTTTTACCTAACTATTAGTGCTTATAGTGATATGGCTCAAAAAGCAAAATCTCTCATTTTTATTAGAAATAAAGTACCAAAAAGGGATTCAAACCCGGTACATGTGAAAGGTTATCAGATATAACCGTGTCTAGATTCAGATAATCTAGTGGTGCCCTGCTAGACCATATTCACTTAGTATTTGTTTAAACATGCACTTAACATCAAACCAAGAAATGAAAGTGGATAAAACCTACTGCCTGTATACCTGAGTTATATTTTATTGAATTACTAGTGTACTCATATACGTGATTTCATATAATACTGGTTATTAATAATTTGATCATCATTTAATTTTTGAACTTATGATCATTCTATGGACTACTCAGGTATAGTAATATCATTTGAACTCATTTATAATGTTACAATATATATATATATATATATATATATTGTAACATTTATTTATATATATATATATATATATATATATATATATATATATATATATATATATATTGTGACCTTCTGGTTTGGTACTAGAAATATTAATTAGAATTGTGTAATGCTTTATCAGTAACATCTGATATTATCTTATTAAAAAAAAAGAAAATAACGTGAAATTTTTACAACTTTTCATTTACGATTTAAAACTATGATTTAAAAGTACTTGCAGATGTAATTTAAAACTTATTAGATGTTTAGTATCTTACTTTAGGGTATAATTAATGATAGGATAGGGGGATGGCTTGTCATAAACATAGTCAGTTCAGTTTGAGTTGATGCTAATTTGTTTTATTGGTTTACAAAGCAGTATTAAGACTTGTTTAAATGATTCTCTAGTTCATTTACTTTTCATATTTTAATTAAAAGTATAAACAGTGAAATATGTTTCACTCATCATCATTAACATAGTCATTTACTCATATCAGTTTGGTAGTTGTAGTGCATTATTTGTAAATATTCATGTATGTCAATATCATTACTCAACTTCATTTTTCATTTATATTCTTCATTAAACCATTAAATATCATATCTCATATCCAAATATTTAATTTCATAAATAATAGTGTTAAAAACCAGCTTAATTACATTTTAATTGAATAAATGGATTATTGGACTGGTGAATTATTAAACAATAATTATACTAGAAAATATTTTATTTGTTAAAATAATTGTTATTAGTTTTTATTCTGTTGCTTTGGAAGTACAGAATATTTAATTCTTAGTTCAATTTAATATTTAATATTTTTTTTATTTATTTAAAAGACAGAATATTTTTTCTTCCCCACTTTTCTTTCTTTTTCAAGACAAAGTTTCTTGCATAAATGAAAAAGTTCAGTGTGATGGGAGGAGAATAGTCTCTGTCTGATGATGTTTGAACTTTCAAATATCTTGGACTATTGGAAGAATAAGTGTGAGGTAATGTTTTAAAAATCTATAAAAAAAGGGATACTTACAATTCTAGGGGACTACTACCACTACTACTAAAAACTGCTAATTGCTGAAAGGGGACAGCTAAAAGATCTTCCAATACTGATTCAGCTTTAAATTCATTTTATTAACAAAGTTTGATAGTATAATTTTTTTTGCCCAAAGTTCAAGCTGAAAATATAAAATATATTAGTGGTTCACAGATATGAGAGCTGGTAAACAACACTAAGAGATACATTGATCCTATCCTTGGGCTGACTATTTAGATTCTCCAACCATTGACTGAAATGCATGTAAGTGTCTATACTATATTATTTAAGTTAATTGCCACTATTAAAGAGAAGAATGGGAATGCATAATAGTATTGTAAATTTGCTTTATTTAAACTTTAAACCTAATTGGAAAGAAGAAGGTTTATTTTTCAAAATTATTTTTCTTAAGTTTTAATTATAGTATTAATGGAACAACTGCAGCATGTGTATACCTTTACTATGTCAAGAAAATATGTGAACAATTATTAAGCATTTTAAGAACTTTCTGATAAATTTTGTGCTAGTTATAAAAGAAGATTAAGAAGAATGCGTATGAATCATTTAATTTTATTGTCATTATTATTAGAACATTTGCGTAATTATTTAAAATAATTATTTTTATTTAAAAATAGAAGACTAAATGTGCCATTGAATGCACTGTTAATATTTATCTGTTTTTCCCAAGTACTGTGAGAAATGAATTTATAAAATGGATAAAACTGAATATAACTTCGTTTTATTAATTGCACTCCTCATTTGCTGTGAAATTTTGTTATCTAGAATATTGCCAACAAACTCACATAAAACTAAATAAATATTATTAGTTAAAGAATTATATATATTCATGAATGGCTCTAAAAATAGAAAATAAATTCTGGAATATATCACATAAATGAAATATGAATTATTACTTTATTTGCATCATGATGAAATGTATATTGCTTAATTAATAAAAATTATCTTATATAATGTCAACAGCAATTCATTAGCTTATCACTAAGAACATTGAATCTGCCATTATGAATTAAAAATAATATTGTTTGTCTTCCTGCAGGAAACATGTGTTATGTATTCATCAATATTTATCTTCATATTAATAATTATTATTATTTGAGAGATGACCAAGAGATGTCATTTATAAACCATAATAAACTTTCATTTTTCCAACCCAGGAAAGAAGAAAGAAAAAGAACTTTTGTTATTATTATTTGATATTTGATAGATAGATAATTTAAGAAGTGTTTTATTATTTTTGCTATTATATGTATTATTGTTTTCTACTAGAACATCTCATTAAATGTATAATATGGGAAATATTATACAAGGTATTTTTTTTATTAGTTTAGTATAAGTTTTATCGTGTGTTAATTTATAACATATGTGCATGATACAAAAAAGGAGATGTCCATTTAATGTTAATAGGGGTAATAGCTTTTCTTTAAAAGAAGCTCATTATATAGTTTCTTATATTACATCTATGCATTTTACAATAGATTTAAAAAATAATTAATATCAATAATTATTTAACCTAGAATATAAAGCTTTATTATTTGTCTAAGCCAAATTTTTTGCTTTAGATTTGTGCTAATGTAAATGCACTATGAAAAAGATTATTTTGTCTTGCCTTGCCAATAGAAATTATTGCTTTGTTTTTCAACTGTCATTAGTATGTTACCAAGTCCTAAATATTATATTAGATATGAAATATTTATTTCTTATTGCTTTTACAATTAGTAATTGATATTTTTACAGTTCTTTTCTTACTGGGAGTTGAATTGTCTGTGTATTATTATGCTTGTATATGTGTGTCTATTATTAAATTTAACTATAATATGTAAATTGCAAGCAAAAATGATATAAAGATTATTGGTTTTGAAAGAAAAGATTGGTCAATTGTTTTGGAAGGATTAGAGATTTAATTAAGTGTGAATTATTGTTCTTTATTATGCTTGATAAGAAAAGTATTTTTGTGGCTATATGTAGTAAGGTTAGCAATGTTTTATAGTTTCTATGGGATTGAGTAATCTCTCCCCTTTTGTTATTTGAATATTTGACATGGGTAGATTGCCTAGTGTATTGTATAAAATCGAGTAATGTCCCCCTTTTCTGTGTATTGAAATATTTTTGATAGGAGTAGATTGAATCATCCAGTTTTGATATTTGATATTATGAATTAAAGTATATGAAGCTAAGTATATTATCTCCCTGATCATTTGGTGATGAGATTTATTCCCACCAGTTTAGTTAGTCTCAGAAGTAGACTTGGGAGTTGTTGTGTTGTTATTTATCTGATTTGAATTGTAGAAATGTTTTATCCCCATGTGTTTATTGAATGTTTTCCATCTTATACCATAGCCATGTGCCAGAATTTATTGATAAAAAGAATAAAAGCAGAATTGATTTTCTTACAAAACAACTGTAGTAATGTTAGTGATTAAATCTTGATTGTCCACTGCCTTCATCCATATTATGATTGTATTATAACTTCATAAGCAAACCGATTGGATTTATTAGTATTAATTATTTATTCTATGACACACAGCATAATACAGACTCATGCGTAAAGTGTTAATTTGAAAGATATAGAAAAATCCATCATTAATGTATAACTTTAATTATCATTTTAAAACATTTTTGTAGTGATTATTTAAGATTCTCATCATCAATTTTCATAATAGTCCATCATCATTGAGTAAGCAAGCAAAGATAAAACAGTTAATAAATATAATCATTTATTTCTATTTTGGCAAAGATAAAACATCGTTAATGAATAGAATTATTTATTTCTATTTTGGCCAAATAAAACATAGTTAATTAATAGAATTCTTTACTTCATTGTTGTAAATACAGAATATATTTAATTAACGGAGTTATTTATTTCATTTTGCAAAATGTAGTTTGATATTATTTTTAGGTTTCAAACCCCTTTACTTTAGTTGTAGTTAATGTGCATTTGAAGTAAAATGCAAAATTTTAGTTTTATTTTATAATGTAATTGAAATATTTAACCTATGTTGTTTGTTATAGATATATTAGGTTAATTGATAACTGAGTGTTATAAAAAGATGTTGAATATAAAATAAATTTTGTAGTTGATTACTAGAAGTGTAAGGTTATATTTCTTCAGTTCTATAGGTTTATCAGAAGTAACTGGTAACTGATAAATGAAAACCATTTTTACAATAAAATATATGGATTTTAGTTCATTACTTAGTGTTAAAAATATAATGTGTTTCACAAATATATCAGAATGCTTGATAGACGAAATGTGTTAGATTTGAAATTTAAGTGATTATATTGTGTTATCTATTCTTATGTAAACTTTAACCAGTGATGCTAAATACATCCAAAATTTGTACTTATAATAATGAGAAAGAAATTAAATGTTGCTTAACTATTTTCTTATTTTGTTAATAAATATTTTATTATTCAAAATTGTATTTAGAATTCTTCTTTAACATACATTCGTATTTCATATTTCCATACATGCTCACACATTTACTTTATTTAATATGATATAATTGTATTTTCATTTAATTTAATGATTAACATATTCAGACATGATGATATTGATAACCTTGATCCAAACACTGTATGAGGTGTCAATAATTTACTGATTTTCTAAAAAGGTTTTATCATTTAGTAATTGTTTAGATGATGAATTAAAATCAAAATGTGCCAATTTCTTTCATTATCTAAATGCCATTATTTAGTTAGGGTATTGCTTAATTTATATTATTATTTTCATAATAAGTAAACAGTAGTTGTTAAGAAGTAGACTTTAGATTAAGCCATGCTATAAGTTAATTCCCTGAGATATTCAATATTTAATTCAGATTAAATAACAAATTCAGTTAACTAGATTAGATTAGTGCATAATTAAAAATTTAGTAATGATACGTTTAGTTTAAGTTCAGATCCAACTTGTTATACATTATAGTTTCTAAATATTATATTTTATTTATTAGTTTAATTTTCTAATATGGTAGAAGTTGTTTAATGCATATGGATGATGGGAGGAGGTGAAGTATAGATTATAATTAGTTAATTTTAGATGGTAGATTTTTACCACTATAATTCTTATTTCTTTTAGAATTTGATAAATGTTTTATTTTCTATTAATTATAATATTTCCTCCCACATCTAATGTACATTTTACACCTCATAGGCCTCTGTATCCCTCAACTGAGCTAGGCTAAGGTGAAACTTTATTTAAGAGCATCATTGATAGTTTTAAAGTAAGATTAGTTCGATAGTTTATTCTATGTTTGATAGAATTGATGCCCCCGGGTATTTGTTAGTGATGGTGATCGGTGGTGAGGGATTACTATATATATATATATATATATATATATATATATATATATATATATATATATATATCCCTTAATGGTTATTTCTTTTAAAACCATTATGCAGTCTCTCTTATATACTTTCTCCTGAATTAAATATAAAACAATCAATTTAATAGACATCTATATATTTAAACATATATTTATGATTTAAATATATAGTTGTCTATTAAATTGATTGTTTCAAATTCAATTCAGAAGAATATATATATATCAAAATACAGTAAAAATTACATAAATTATATTAGTTTTAGAATCAAAAATATAATAAAATTAAAAATAAAAATAATATCAAAATGAAATGGATTTCAATGCCACTTATAACAGATGAGCTGGTCAAGTGTATTAGGAGAAATTATAATGGTTTGTATCATATTGCTTTTTTCTCAACAAATAATATAAATAGATTACTTAATAACTCTAAAATTCAAAATTCAAAATTTAATCAAAAATCTATTATATATAGATTCATATGTGGATGTGGCTCACAATACATTGGTGAATCTAAATGTACGTTTGAGAAGAGAATAAAAGAGCATATGGTTTTATATAATAGAATTCAAAAAGAGAAATAATCTGGAATTGATGTAAATAAACCTTCATCATCTGTTATATTTGATCATAATAAATCTTGTCCATATGGATTTAAATTTGATTATAAAATATGAAAATTATTCAAATTGAATGTTGTCACAATAAATGTAAAATAAAAGAGGCTATGTTGATTTCCAGAAATCGTCAAATGTTAATGAATTGCCAATCATCAAATGTTAAGATAACAGAATTGTGGGAAATCTGAATTAAACTATGGGTATTGTTAAAGGTTGTCTTGTTTTGATTATTCAATGTTATATAGTTGGTAAAGACTACAAAATTTATAGTAGAAAGTACTTCTAAAAATAATATAATTTACGTAACTTTTACTGTATTTTGTTATATATATATATATATATTGATTTGTATATTACATAGGCTGTAAAAAGGAATTTGCTATTAACTGAAAGGAGACCATTTGATTCCTCTTGGAGGCCTTAAAGGAACCGAGCAGGGCAAATTCCTAATGTCCACTCCATACGTTCTTGTCATTGCAGCTGTTATTACTATGTGATTATTCATATAGTATACGAACATGGATGGGCTGCTCACCAACATGTATTAGCCAGTGTGGTGAGTTTATTGGCTTTTTACCTCTGAGTTTAAGATCAAGAAACACCATGGTCTTTCTTCTCAGTGTCTGATAAAGCAGAATGAATGTTTGTGTAAATGATAAATATTTTTCCAATACATACATACAATTATGACAGACAAACATAAAGCATGGTCCGGATTCCCAGGAGGCTGTAAAGTCACCAACCAAGGCAGCAGTTGGTGGCCGAAGGTGGAGGGTGCTAAGAATCCCCTGATTGTAGACACAGGCTGCCATTTGATGACGACTTTTTATTTAGGTACTTACAACTGCAGATCACTTCAAGTGAAGGAAGATTGCAAGAATTAGAAGAAGAAATGTCTTATATTAAATGGGACATTATTGGACTTTGTGAAGTTAGAAGAAAAGAAGAAACAATTGATTTAAAAAATGGACATTTACTCTATAAAGGCACACATATTGGAAATACAAGTGGAGTAGGATTCATTATAAATAAAAAGTGGAAGAACAATATTGTGGGGATTGATGGTGTATCGGACAGAGTGGCAAGATTAGTTATACAACTTAATAGCAGATACCAAATGCAGATAATTCAGGTTTATGCCCCAACAAGTTCTCATAGTGATGAAGTAGTAGAAGATTTTTATATGGATGTACAAAATGCTTTTGATCAGAGTAAACAACATTTTAAAATTGTTATGGGAGACTTTAATGCTAGAATTGGTAGACAAATGAAAGATGAAATTGCTGTAGGTAATTTTGGTTATGGTAATAGAAATGAGAGAGGACATAGACTTGTGGAGTTTGCAGAGAAAGAAAAACTTTATATTATGAATTCATTTTTTGAGAAAAATGTTAAAAGGAAATGGGCATGGAAGCATCCAAATGAAGGTACAGCAGAATTGGATTATATTTTGACTAACAGAAAATACATATTTCAAGATTGTAATGTTCTTAATAAATTTAACACAGGAAGTGATCATCGATTAGTAAGGTGTAAGTTACGCATTAATGTAAAACTAGAAAGACAAAAATTAGTAAGAAAAACAATATTTACAGTTGATATTCCTAATCTTCAGAAACATTCTAATGAATTTAAATTAAAACTTACAAATAGGTTTCAAGTGTTAGGAGATTTTAAACATGATACAGATTTGAATGAAATGAATATGAAAATGACTGATACACTTTTAAAAACTGCAACAAACATAGCTGGTAGAAAAAAGCAGCAATTGACTAAGAAAATTTCTACTGAGACTAGAAAATTTATGAAGAAAAGAAGGAATATGAAGATATACAAAAATGATGTATTAAAAAGAATTGAATATCTCGAATTTTGTAAAATGGTACGGAAAAGAGTTGAAAATGATATAAGAAAGTATAACTGTGAAATAGCAAGGAAAGCTGTAGAAGAAAATAAAAGTCTCAAAAATGCTAAACAACATTTTGGTATTGGTAGGAAATTTATATCTGCAATAAGAAAAAAAGATGGAATTATTACTAAAAAAAGAGATGACATCATGAAATTGGTAGAAGATTTTTATCAAGAATTATATAGTAATAAAGAACAAGTACCTCCTATATCTATTACATCTTCTGAATTGCCCAGAATTTTAAATGAAGAAGTGAGACATGCAATTAAGTGTATGAAGAAAGGAAAGGCTCCAGGAAATGATGGAATTATAATTGATATATTAAAAGAAGCAGGTGAAGAAATAGAAACAATTTTAGCAAAGTTATATACCAAATGTCTAAATGATAAAGATGTACCGGAAGATTGGAAGAATGCAGTAATAATATTAATATTTAAAAAAGGTGATAAAGAAGATATTAGAAATTACAGACCTATCAGCCTTTTATCAGTTTTATATAAAATTTTTACCAAGATAATTACAACTCGTCTACAGAGAACTTTGGATTTCCACCAACCAAGAGAACAAGCTGGATTTAAAAGTGGTTTTAGTACAATAGATCATATCCAGGTATCGAGAGAAATCATAGAAAGGACAAACGAATATGAGTTGTCATTATGTTTTGGATTTTTTCAGTGATTAAAGCATTGGATAATCAAGGTATAGATCCAGGATATTGTCAAATTTTAAAGAATATTTATAAAAATGCAACAGCAACAATTAGATTACATAATGATACTGGAAAAATCAACATTGAGAAAGGTGTAAGACAAGGTGACTCAATATCTCCAAAACTCTTTACAGCAGTGCTGCAAGAAGTATTTTGTGAATTAAAATGGGAAACTAAAGGAGTGAAAGTAAATGGAGAGTATTTAAGTCATTTAGATTTTGCAGATGATGTAGTTGTTTTTGCAAATAATGCTTCAGAGCTGCAGGAAATGTTGCAGGAGTTAGCAGATGAAAATAGAAAAGTAGGACTAAAGATAAATGTTAAAAAGACTAAAGTAATGTTTAATCGATTTGCTCAAAATATGAAAATAAAGGTTGATTATGAAGAATTAGAAGAAGTTAGCAGTTACAAATACCTTGGTCAGATTATTAATACAGATGGAAACATAATGGAGGAAATTAATCATAGAATTAAACTTGGTTGGAGTGCTTTTTGTAGAAATAACTTGATACTAAAAGGAAATATGCGTATGTGTTTGAAAAGGATAATTTTTAACAAATGTGTTTTACCAGTTCTTACTTATGGATCTGATACTTGGACACTTAATAGAAAAGCAATACAGAGACTTCAGACCACTCAAAGGAATATGGAGAGATGTATGTTGGGTGTAACAAGAAGAGATCGAAAACGCAATGTATGGGTAAGACAACAAACAGGTGTTACTGACCTTATTGAAAAAATTAAAAGATTGAAATGGAGTTGGGCTGGACATATTTCTAGAAGAGATGATAATAGATGGACAATTGAAATTTTAAACTGGATTCCAAGAGATTGTAAAAGACCCAGAAAGAGACCACATGTGAGATGGATGGATGAAATAAGAAAATGTGCAGGGGTGTTATGAAGAAGAGAAGCTAAAGATCGGAGAAGATGGATTAAACTTGGAGAGACCTTTATTCTGCAGTGGATTGATAATGGTTGATGATGATGATGATATTACATATATTGTGAAACGAATAGATATCAAACTTAATTTATTATATATATATATTGTAACTAAAAAAAATATATTGGAATATGAAAGAATGTTAGTTGCTATAATTTAAAAACTAAACAGGATATGCTCCAGTGGTTCTTCATTTGTAACTGAATAAAATTAAATGTGAAATGAATTTACTATGTTAGCTGATATACAATTTATAATTAATTTCCGATTTTTTCTTCACTATTGATAACTATGTAATATTAAATACGCTTAACGTATATAGTGAAATTAAATTCAATGATTATATTAATATTTCTTAAGGCTAACCGCTTTCAGAGCTTACAACTCATATTCATAGCCTTCTAACGTAGTAATTTATGCAAATCCATGCAAGCTTATTTATATTGTCCATCTCTTTGAAATGGAAAAGCATGTATCTCTCCTGTTTATTGCCTTCAAATCTCTTGATATATACCATGCTTCTTTAACCTTCCTTTTGATGTCATTTCTTTCAGTTGCAATTATTCTAGCATTTGCAGGTTCAAATTCATGATTAGCCTCTTTTTGGTGGTCCACAAATACTGAGCTGCCTTCGTTTCTTCTTAATTCTCTTTTGTATAAGTATTTGTGTTGAGCCACTCTATTGTTTATCGTGGCCCGAGTCTCACCATAGTATACTGCACTGCAGTTTGCCTGAGGGCATGCCAACTTGTACACCATGTGTAGTGTTGATTAATTAAATAAGGATGATGCTAACATATGAATAAGAACATATACATATGCTCTAGTTGGGTGTCTATTTGTAACTAATTAAATATAACACCATAGCTCATTTGCAACTATCATAAACATTAATTTAGTCATTCTAGTAATGAAATAAATAAATTATCCTATTTCTCAACAGACAAAATAACAAAATGAAAATTAATTACTGTCATCATTTAAGATTTAAAATATTTCGATATTGGGAAGTCATTTGAACCAATAAAATATACTAGCCATTGTTATCAGATAAACAAATATTAGCTATAGCAACTGAATAAAACTACTGTGAAATCCATGGAGTGCATTACGCTTATCTCCAATAATAGCTTCTTTTAACAAAGAATCCTTCTCATTTCTCTTTCCATGTATATAAGACCATTCATGGTTACATGCACACACTGGTGCTATTTATAATAACTTAAAAAAATTATTAAAGAAAGTTAATAAGTTAAAAAAAGGAGTTGATCACTTTCATTCAGCTTAATTAAGTACATATGTTTTCCATGGGCACCACTAGATTGATTTCAATCTAGATAAAGATTATCTATCCATAGTATACTGAGTTCAAACACATTCGGTACACTTTTTACTACACATGGCTTAGATGACTTACGAATGAACAACAACAAAAAAATGACATTCTTCTATTTTATCCATGTCAATAAAATTATAAGATCTCAATACTAAAATTTATATATCCAACACTCTTATAGATATTACCAGCTCAGTTTAAGCATATTGATGAACAGATGCATGTATACTCTGATTATAGGCTTCCAAAGAAACACAGAGAAGACCATTATTTACGAATATGGCCATTAAACCTAGTTACTTAATTTAATTATTTATTATAATGTAATGATGATAACGATGAGGATGATTCCAGCCATAGCTTAACAATGAACTCATAACAACAACTTTATCTTTCATAAACTTATAGGCACTTTCATAAAATCACATTACACTAAACTGGGATTTAATTATAATACTCACTAGCATTTATATACGTTTATGGTTATTTACTCAAAATACTTTTATAGATAAAATTATAGCTCAGTTATCAGTATTTACCATTGATGATGAATGATCATCATGAATCTTCCCACATGATATTTAGCTTTTCATAAACCTCTATTTACTAAACATATTAATTATTTTAAAGATTGGATTTAATGATTATTATTTATTCAGCAATGACGGTGATCATAACTCTTGGACACAACACAATTTTAGCTTTTTATTATTAACATATATATTAAAAAAAACTTAATTATATGTCAAGCATAATCCTTAAACATCCTTATATGTAAATCAATATCCTATGCTTAATATTTATGGGTGATGATGATCAATTATAACGGTAGAATCAAGAGAAGAAAAACATAACAATATTAACAATAATATTGATAATAATAACTCGGAAACCAAATCTGATATAATTATATTTAATAACAGTCTTCCTTTTTTTTATAAATCAAATTTACTAATTATACAATTGACTTTATTAAACATATAATTAAACAAAATATCTTAATACTATATGCGTAATCAACTAATTTTATATATCTGCCTTTATTACTACATATTTTGAAATGAGTTAGATTAAACTGACATAAAAATTTAATATTCTATTGAATGCTTATTTAATATCTTCCCTACCTATTACATATCATAAAGGTAAATTTCATTTATGTAATGTGTTTGTTTTTTTACTTTCATACATATGTGAAGCCCTGTTCTCTAATTTGCTATATTTAAATTAACTATGCATAACTTATTTTTTTGATGGATTTGTATAAGCAGTCATACACACACACACCCTGTGATATGTCAACATATATATATATATATATTTATGATGTATACCCTATATTATGGATTAATAAATAAATCACATATAAAAATATTATTGCAACCTTGAGCAACAAAATAAATGATATCAAATTTAATATGCAAAAAAAAATAAAAAAATAAAAAAAAAACATTATAAAGCATATCTGGATAGGTTGCTTATATTATCACAATGAATAAAGAATAATTAAAAAACATTTTAGTATTATGATATATAATAAAAAATCAAAATAATGAAAAAATTAAGTTTAATGAATTTTAAATTATGTGTGTGTATTTTATGCAGTATTAATAAAATTCGATTAATAAACACACTCTTAATGTATATATATTAAAAGGAGAAAAAAATAAAATGCTTTGACTTTAGAAATTACAGTTTACTTTTAATAAGTAAATAAGAAAATTTGATAATTAAATTTAAAATTTACCCGATCCATTTTCATTTTTTAGTAATGTCCCAGGCTTTGTTCCCACCATTTTAAAAAGAGTTATTACAGATACTTCTTGATAAATCTGAACTGTTTAAGTTGCTTGTTTCATCATTTTAAAAGTTATTATAGGCATTCTGGAGAAATAATGAAGAAAAAACTTTTTTTTAAAAAAAAAAAGAAATTGATTTATACATTAACCAATGTTGGCTGCATGGTTTTATACATCTTCTTTCCTGTTCTTCCTCCCTTCAATGATGATGATACTTTAACAGGCCAGGGGACAAAAAATAAATCTCTTAGATGATATATGTGGTTTGGCTTTAAATTCAGCCATTCTTTGGTTATTAAGGACTTTTATATGAGTCCACAGATAGACCAGTGATTTAACCCATAATGTGGGATTTCAAGGAACAGAAACAGTGAGTTTAGCATGGCAAATTCATTGTATTATACACAGCCCAAAAACATATTAATACCATTTTTACAGAATTTTCAGTAACTTTCTCCAAGAAATTCAATTTTGTTCCATTTCTTTATATTAATCTTGCCATGAGCTGCTTTATATAGGCACACATCTTTCCCAATGCTGAATTTAAAGCAACAAAAACTCACATCTTCATTTCCTGAATTTTTTTTAAGAAAATAATAAAACAGTTCATTCTAAGTTTATAAGAAACAAACAAAGAAAAAAAAGCTGACTGGCTCTCAACTTCTCAATATTGTTGATTCATTGCTTTCCAATTCTTTAACTTTTAACTGCCTTCATCATTTTGGTTTAAAATTTAATACAACTGCATATTTCTTTTAACTTTAAGACAACTTTAACAACTGCCATTTACTGCCAAAAACATTGTTAACTGGCTCTTCTTTTAAAAACTCCTGCTATCAAAACTACATATTGTTAAGTGCTTCTATTTTTTAAAAAGTATTGACTGATCCTTCAAAAACCGCCCCCTCTTTATATTTTGAATTTTTGATCGAAGAAACTAAAATCTAACAAAAAAAATAACTGTGATTTTGGAGATAGCAATCAAATCTCACAATTTGACAGTCCTCAAGTCATTAATAAGAAGATTAATAAGATTAATAATTACATTTATTCCATCAAGGCACTTCTTTTTCTCTGGATATCTAAGATCTAGATAATACAAAACAACAAAGCTTGCAATAAAGATAAGTGTAAAAATGTTTTATGTTTAAAACATCTGTACTCACACGTGTACATTTTTTCTATTAATCTTGATCACTTTCTTTTACATCTTCTTTCAATCTGTTTTATTTTAACAAAAACTAAAGCTAAATAATTTAACACATTATTTAATAAAAAAAAAACATAATAGATCAATGTATTAAATATTATTACAGTTTATCAATCTATCATCTATATATATATATATATATATATATATATATATATATATATATATATATATATATATATACTACTTGCACACATAAATCTATATATATATATATAAATGAAAAACAATTTTTTTTCTATTTAAAGAATATATATATGTGTGGGAATGAAAAATATATATATAATACATATTTTATATATATCATTGTTGAGAAGTTTTAAAAAAATATTTTACACTGCAATAGCATTTTCCAAATATTATTAATTTTCTTAAATTCACACTTTTTATTGATGCTCTTAGGCATTAAAAATATATATATATTCTTTTAACGGTCTCTGGTCATATTGTACACTTTTTTTTGAATATGTGTTTTATTAAAATTGATGTCATTGTTGGTTAATTTAATGTGTGAAAAATTGTCTGATGAATTTTAGAAAATGTGTTCTTTCTTCTTTATGTTTATTCTATAATTAGTCTGTCCATTGTATGACCATTAACAAACACCACATACAATTTCATATATACCATGAAACTCCAAAGGAAATTTTTATCTTTAGAGCATGGACATAATTCATTGATTTTTTAATGTAGTATAAATTGTGAGTACATATATATTAAATTAGATAATTTCATAAATTTTTACATTAATAAAGAATAGAGAGATTATATCCCTCAAAGTAAAGATAACTTTTAACTTATTGATGTTGCCAGAAAATAATTTATTACTCATTGAGTATTCTGAGAATAAACAATAGTTTCTCAACCTATACAATAGCTCTATTGTTATAGCTTTAGTGAAGTATAAGAGATTCCCCACTTACTTTAAATTCAACTTTTTATAAGGATTTAAACTATAAAGCTATGTTTCATATGTGTGAGACTGCAATAGATTAGGGTCTTCCTTAACTATCTGCAGATAATAATTAATCTTTTTCCAGAGAAATATATATATGTAAAATAAGATATTTTTATAAATTTTTAATATTAATAAAAAAAATAGAGATCAACAGATTACATTTAAACAAAGACATTGTTATACCTTTTGATATTGCCAGGTAATGACTAATCTGTAACTGAATATACTGCAGCTAAACAAGTTTTTCTGTAACTTGTACAGTAGCTTCTTTGTTACAAGTTTTAATGAAGTTACTATTATGCTAATTTACAAGCATGATCCCTAAAGAATTATTTAAATAAAACCTATAAACAATGTCCATGCTTTTTTATATCAATGCCTATCTATTTTCTAAGATAAAAGTTATATATTGTAAATTTTCTCAGTAACATATTCAGACTAGTTTGCTTTTTAAAATAAATTTATATTCTTAATGTTACATTTTTAATAAGCTGTAAAATGAATATGCACATAATATATATATATATATATATATATATATATATATATATATATATATATATATATATATATATATATATATATATATATATATATAATTTCTAGGTGACTGATTATTTAATAAAATATGGGTATTTGGATGCTAAAGACTCCATATTGGATTCTGATATCAGGCGTGCATTAAAGAAATTTCAAAAATATGTAGGCGCACATCGAACAGGTGAGTCTATAAAATAAATTATTAGATTATAAGAAGTATGTTACCTCCCCTAATATTTCTATATAATTATATTTTGATTCTTTTATAATGATTGCAACAAGATTTTATACCAGGTCTGGCTTTAAATCTGAAACTTCAAGCAAACTTTTGGAAATTACATCCTTCATTTTAACATAAAAATGCAGAAGGTGTAATAACTTTTATCATATATATATATATATATATATATATA
>JAQFVV010002212.1:0-31963 GCA_028023455.1 Epiperipatus broadwayi | reverse complement strand
AAAGTCATTCCAAACAAATAGTAATAATAGTCGTTCAATAATGATCGACAGCAACGTAGTGTTAATGAGCAATAATAAAGTGTATTTTAAAAAATTTCTGTAGAAGTTTAAAAAGACATTCTCATAATTTAAAGGACTAGACCAGGGATGTGCAAACTTTTTAACACTGAAGAGTCATTTTGTTTAAATCCCCTCTTTACTCATTAAAGAGCCTCAAAGAAAAGATAAAATATGTTCATGAAAAATATGAATATCTGAACGGCTGTGGTTTGAACATATATTTTAGTAACAAAACATAATAGAATCTATATACATTATAATGAAAATTTCACTTAAAAACAAATAAGTAAAAACATAAAAATACTTTGATAGTTTGGTTTATTTACAAATTTCTAATTTAAAAAATAAAACGTATATAAAGAAAAACTTGTTAACATTCTAACAACATAGTATGCTAACTATGCTTTCAACTAACTGGTAGCCACATTCATTGTTATAGTTATCCAAGAACATTGTGAGACTTATAGAAGAATCACAAAAATGGTGGTTTACATAAAATTTGATTATATGAATGAATTAAATGAGCCACTTTTTGATAGGGGGTGTGGGATTATTTCTTGTTGGTTGTATGTATGTTGTCAATGCACCAGGCTTCTATAACTTTGCGTTTAGCATCATTTCTTTTGGAGCAGACAGTACTGACAGATGTGGGTTCAAAGCTGTGGCCATGTTTATACTCATGTCTGTAGAAGATTTAATATCCATATTAAATTAAAGATGGCTGGCACATTGCTAACAACATACACACAATCAACAAGAAAGAATCCTGTGTTCTCCTATCAAATGAGTAGCTCTTTTAAATCACTTCATCTCATCTTCTAATTTTATGTAAATCACCAATTTTATAATTGTTCTATAAATCTCACAATGTTCTTGGCTAACTATAGCTATCACTATGACTACCAGCTAGTCGAAAGCATTCTCAGATTACTATATTGTTAAAGTATTAAATAAGTCTTTCTTTGTATACATTTTGTAGATATTTATTTTTAAATTAATAGTATTTTATATTTTTACAAATATAATAAACACCTCCATATTTCCCCATTTTTTTTAAATTCATATAAATAAAGATATAATAAAAGACAAATGACTCCCAAGATGCATTTCGTGCTGAACCGGCACTCATCAGTTGGCCCAGGTTACTATCTCTCATATATATATCTTTATTATATGCAAAGTATTTATCTAGAGTAAATTGTTACATTTTCATTTACCATTGTCAAAAAGTTAGACAATGGTAAATGAAAATGTAACAATATTTTATATTTATGTTGTACATATTTATTTTCTGAATTGCATTTTTCCAAGAAAAGTTTAAAAAGATTATTTTTATGTTGGACTATTTCCATCATCTAATACTATATGTATTGAAGAAAAAGTACAAAGAAGAAAATTTAAAGAAGCTGCTCACATGACAATGGCAAAAAATCTCATAAGCCAACCCAGTGTGACTATACATAATGTATGGAAACCACTAATCAACTTTGCTCTTAGGAAAAAGTGGAGAAATCAGGAGGAATCTCATAGATAAGTATATAAAATTATTACAGACTGTTGCCTTTGACAGGATGGCTCACCTTAAAATTCAAAAATCAAGAATCTAAGGACCCAGTTTGAATCCCATGCTAGTACTGTCACTGGTCAGGCTAACAACACCTGAAGAAGAAGGAAGACTAATACCTGTTTGATGTGCTATTACTAACAGTTCAAGGTATTGGGAATATTTAAATAGTTATTTTTTTCTAAAAACATTCAATACATATATTATTAGATGATGGAAATAATCCAATATAAAAATACAACTAGAACACCATCATCACAAACCTTCAGGAAAACATTTTAAAAAGATTACCTTTCAAAAAGAAATTTATTACTATGATAATTTACATTAAAGACAGTCAAACGGGAAAGAAGTACATTGATGGTAACTTTACGTAAAGGGGTTAAGTGCCAAAATAAGGACTAAATTAGATATGAAACTCGATCTGGGTCAATAGGGGTAATGATGTATGAACAGTTTATAAGTTTCGCTGTATTTATCATCATAAACAATATATACTATTCTATAATAATGCCGAATTTAAGAAACAATATTCTAATGTGCATTTTTCCTCTCCTAGAGTCATCAAAATATTTATTTACTAATTATAAGAGGAAATAAAAAATGTGTTTATGTTTGTTACGATAAGCCACGAGATTAGATCAAAGAACCACACTATATTGTTGTGTGTACAAATGTACATAAGATTTCTCGTTTATTTATATAGTCATGCAAAACATCTTTATTTATTTTTGTTTTTCGATCTTTTTTTTTAGAGGAATTAGAATGCTAATACTCATTTCTAATTGAAGAAATGACAATGTTAGAAACTATAATTTAAATCATCTCCTGACATTAAATAGCTTTTGTTTCTATTTGAGCATTTTAATGCAATATTATGTTCCATATTTCGATTTTAAATATTAAAAAAATGAATATTTATATTTTTAAGCTATCATATCTTGAACTGTTTTTAATTAATAATTCAACTCATTTTTTGATGTGAAAAACATTTCTACTCCAAGATTACGAAGCAGATTAATGTATAAAAGATTTATTGCATAAGAAATGAAAATTCTTTCTGCTGCATTTTAACAAAATTCTCATCTGGTCTCACTTTATTGTCGTGATTATAATTGCAAAATATTATTTAATAAAAATAAGCAAATAAGAATAAAAAATATATATATTTCTCCACCATCAATCAAGTAATTTTTAAAAAGAATTTAACACCCCTTCTTCCTCGCTTTCAATACATTAGAATCAAAAAAATATTTAAATTAATTCCTAGAAAGAAAAAAAAAGGAATTTTTATGAAATAAAACAAATATAAGTGAGGAAATTTTTTTAACGAGGTGTTTTTGGATCATTATATAAAATTTTAAAAAAATACAAAATAAAACCCTTTATAGTTTAGAAAATAGTTTATATTTTATAAATAGTCGTAACTTTTCACTTTTATCACGTATACTTTAAACACTTGTAAAAAAAACATTTGAAATCGATAAATGACCTCTGTATTTACTTACATCTAAATTATTACATTTAAATCTAAGGTACCATACCAAATTTCGTAACTATGATACGTCCTAAATTAAAACTTAATAAACTATTATTCATCATTAATTGTTTATTTGATCAGTAATAATCATTAAAGTATTTAAATGAGAAGGTGAACTAATTAATTGGCAATTACGTAGTCGTCCCTTAACAAAAGTAGCATTGTTTTAAACACCTTTATCTCACAATTATCTGTTTAGTGTTATTATATATATATGGTAAAATTAAATTATCAACAATAGTAAAATGTAATGTACTATCTCACGTGAGCAATAATAGTCCAAGAATCAAATAGTAAAAAAATAACATTAATTTATAACTTTATAAAATTCTATCATATCTGAAAAAACAATATATTATAACCAATACAATCACGATTCATCTATTCAAAATTAGCCAAAAGATATAGACTTTACATTTCGGTTGTCCATATAATGGCATAAATAAATAAAATATTAAACCCCCCCCCCTAATATATGTTGTATGTGTACAGACATATACTTATACGTGAGTTATATGGCTTTTCAATGTGTATATATTTATGTACATAGTATCTATATGCATGAGAATATGTCAAAAATTCCTTATAAAGTCAGTTATTATCTATAAATTTTCTTTTAAATGCACATAAACCACTAAACATCACATGATCACTATTCCTTATGCTAGCACATTACTGATATTAAAACAGGCAAAACTCTCCATACAGTAGTGCCACTCAGTGTCAACCAGAGTAATCAATGGATGCCACAAGGCTTGTGCATAAAATCCCTATCTAGTGCCTACTCATCCAATATCGCCAGACTAGTTTCTGGCTTGTGGCCTTCATCAGTGAGGAGCCTTGTATCTGACAGCACTGCACCTAGATCTTAGGATCTAATGCAACCCTCCAGCAGCCACCTTTTATCTCTACTTAACTACAAAACTATAAAAATAAAATTTGAAAACACAATAATATTTTCAATCTAAGCTCATTAGCTTATATAGTCATATAGGTCTGAACTCAGTTCAGTACCAATAATTTTGGTGTAACAGTTATGAGCAAGCTTAAGAAATAGTGATCATGTGTTGTTTGGTATAAGTTATGTCATGAAACATGACAAAGTGATTCATACCATAATCCATGATGGACATTTAATTTTGTTTTAAACTGGGCAAAACAGCTACTGAAATGTTTAAAGTGATTCATGCTGCAAGTGGCAATGAGCCATGAATTCCAAAAACATTTTCGAGTGATTTTCAAAATTTCATAGGGAGAGCATGGAAGATAATCTTCGAAAGCATAAATCTTACTAATAATTTGTATTTGTCATTCATTAGACTAGATAATATTTCTGTAGTGTAATTTTCACTATATCATTCTTATGCAAGGTAGGGACTGGTTTCTATTCATTTTTAAATCCTATATGATCAAAGATATTATAGAAATATTATTCATTATTGGATAATCTCTAGTCTAATGAGTCACTAGTAAAAATTATTATATACTTTCATTAAATGATTTGTATCGAAGTTGTGAGGGCAGAACATTTGACACTAACAAATAAACTGTAGCAATTTTCTATCTGTATATATAGTGAACAACGATAAAGATATGTGAAAGAGGTTGTGGTCTGGGTCAACTGGTGAGTACTGGTTCAGTATGAAATGTGCATTTTGGGGATCCTACATCTTTTTCATATGTCTGGTTATATGTTTATGATTACATCCCTCCACAAGGTGTTGAAAATGGATAGAAACCAGTTCTTACCTTGTGTGAGAGTGGTGTAATGAAAATGACACTACAGAAATATTATTCATTATTGAATAATCTCTAGTCTAATGTATGACTTATTAAAATTATTATTATATTTTCATCAAGTGGTTTGTGTCAAAGTTGTGAGGGCAGTAAGTTTGACACCTATTAATAAAATTGTAGTAATTGGCTATCTATATATATTGAATGAAGGTAAAGATATGAGTAAGAAATAGTGATATGGGCAATCTGATGGGTGCTGCTTTAGCATGAAATGTGCGTCTTGGAGATCATATCTTTTTCACATGACTTTGATCATTTGTTTACAATTACATCCCTCCACAAGATGTTAAAAGCAGATAGAAACCAGTGATTACCTTGTGTGAGAGTAGTGTAGTGAAAATTAGACTAAAGAAATATTCATTCAATACAAAATACTATTTATAATTATGTCTACTACTAAACATGGAGACCTCTACCAGAAAATCTGATATGCTAAATTATCATTCAATTATAAAAGGCTGTAAATAATACGATTGGTTGATTAAAGAGATCATCAGTATAGGTTTGATATATTTTTATATATCTATACATGTTAAAATAAATATTTTCATGTGTAAAAGATGTTTGTTTTTATAAGTTATGTTTTTGGGAGCAACTGCGTTTAATAAAATTAAATTAAAATTCGGATATTTCAATAAAATAACATTTGCCCTCAACTGGGTGGAGTGGTATAAATGTGGGCGTTGCAGAGATAATAATTGTGTAACATAACTGTTAAATAGTTTAGCTTAAATTTGGGTGATTTTCTTTTATTTGTGTGAGGAAACAGTTTTATAAGGATAGTAATTTTATTGCTTCATCATATTTTTTAATATGATTTGGTTTTCAAAATTTTTATAGATTTCCTAAATACTCTATGATGATGATTTCTGAGTGTGAATATGATTTACTATTTGAGAATTCTATATGATCTTTAGTGTTCAAAACAGCTGAAGATGTTGAAAAGTTTTTTTACTGTATTGATATGTTCATCTCTTCTAGAATTTATATGATTACTTCTTTTATGGATTTCGTACATCACATATGGTATCTTCATTGATTTCATGAGCTTCTAGAGAGACTAAACCTTTTAGGTTTAGTTAAAATTCTATTGTATCTGCAGTGAAGAGTATTGGTTCTATAAAAAGAGCAGCTACTTGTAAACAAATATGGTCACTTTGCAATGTCTATGTAAATTAATCTGAAAACAAAAATATATCCATATATAGAATATGCTGGGCCATTTTTCTATTTATTTGATGTTTTACAATAATCTCTTTTAATTTCTTTTACAGAAATCTTTATAATTAAATAGAAATAATGATTAAATATATAGATTTGCATACAAGAGTTTGTGATATTTTTATAAAAATCATAATAAATTTATTCATAAAACACCCAATGAATTTTTATTCATTCAATAATTAAAAACAAATTTTCTGGTTAAGAGAAACTTTTTTTTCCTTATTTATTAAACATCAACAATTAAAAAGCTTTCAAATAAAACTTTTAACGTTATATTCTAATAAACAAACATTTTTCAAGTATATTTTAATTAAAAATTACTGTTACATATATTTAGTGTCTGCCAGTAGAAAAGTGATTTTTCTCTCCAAGATGACAGTAGAAAAGTGAGTTTCTCCTCCTTAAATGACAATGGAAAAGTGAGTTTTCTCTCCAAGATGACAGTGGAAAAGTGAGTTTTTTCTCAAAGATGACAGTGAAAAGTGAGTTTTCTCTTCAAGATGACAGTTGAAAAAGTGAGTTTCTCTCTGAGATGACAGTGGCAAAGTAAGTTTCTCTTCAAGATGACAGTGTCAAAAGTGAGTTTCTCTCGAAGATGACAATGGAAAAATGAATTTCTCTCTAAGATGACAATGGAAAAGTGAGTTTTCTCTCCAGGATGACAGTGGAAAAGTGAGTTTTCTCTCCAAGATGACAGTTGGAAAATGAGTTTCTTTCCAAGATGACAATGAAAAAGTGAGATTTTCTGCAAGATGACAGTGGAAAAGTGAGTTTTCTCTCCCATATGACAGTTGGAAAAAGTGAGTTTCTCTCCAAGGTGACAGTGGGAAAGTGAGTTTTCTTTCCAAGATGTCAGTTGGAAAAGTAAGTTTCTCTCCAAGATGACAGTGGAAAAGTGACTTTTTCTCCAAAATGACAGTGGAAAGATGAGTTTGTCTCCAATATGACAGTGGAAAGTTCTCTCCAAGATGACAATGGAAAAGTGAATTTTCTCTCCAAGATGACAGTGGAAAAGTGAGTTTTTTCTCCAAGATGACAGTTGGAAAAGTGAGTTTCTCTCTGAGATGACAGTGACAGAGTTTCTCTCCAAGATGACAGTGGAAAAGTGAATTTCTCTCTGAGATGACAGTGAAAAAGTGAGTTTCTCTCCAAGATGACAATGGAAAAGTGAGTTTTCTCTCCAATATGACAGTAGAAAAGTGAGTTTTCTTTCCAAGATGACAGTTGGAAAAGTGAGTTTCTCTCCAAGGTGACAGTGGGAAAGTGAGTTTTCTCTCCAATATGTCAGTTGGAAAAGTAAGTTTCTCTCCAAGATGACAGTGGAAAAGTGACTTTTTCTCCAAAATGACAGTGGAAAGATGAGTTTGTCTCCAATATGACAGTGGAAAGTTCTCTCCAATATGACAGTGGAAAGTTCTCTCCAAGATGACAGTTGAAAAAGTGAGTTCCTCTCCAAGATGATAGTGGAAAAGTGAGTTTTCTCTCCAATATGACAGTGGAAAAGTGAGTTTTCTCTCCAAGATGACAGTTGAAAAAGTGAGTTCCTCTCCAAGATGATAGTGGAAAAGTGAGTTTTCTCTCCAAGATGACAGTGGAAAAGTGAATTTCTCTCCAAGATGACAATGGAAAAGTGAGTTTTCTCTCCAAGATGACAGTGGAAAAGTGAGTTTTTTCTCCAAGATGACAGTTGGAAAAGTGAGTTTCTCTGAGATGACAGTGACAGAGTTTCTCTCCAAGATGACGGTGGAAAAGTGAATTTCTCTCTGAGATGACAGTGAAAAAGTGAGTTTCTCTCCAAGATGACAATGAAAAAGTGAGTTTTCTCTCCAATATGACAGTGGAAAAGTGAGTTTTCTTTCCAAGATGACAGTTGGAAAAGTGAGTTTCTCTCCAAGGTGACAGTGGGAAAGTGAGTTTTCTCTCCAATATGTCAGTTGGAAAAGTAAGTTTCTCTCCAAGATGACAGTGGAAAAGTGACTTTTTCTCCAAAATGACAGTGGAAAGATGAGTTTGTCTCCAATATGACAGTGGAAAGTTCTCTCCAATATGACAGTGGAAAGTTCTCTCCAAGATGACAGTTGAAAAAGTGAGTTCCTCTCCAAGATGATAGTGGAAAAGTGAGTTTTCTCTCCAAGATGACAGTGGAAAAGTGAATTTCTCTCCAAGATGACAATGGAAAAGTGAGTTTTCTCTCCAAGATGACAGTTGAAAAAGTGAGTTCCTCTCCAAGATGATAGTGGAAAAGTGAGTTTTCTCTCCAATATGACAGTGGAAAAGTGAATTTCTCTCCAAGATGACAATGGAAAAGTGAGTTTTCTCTCCAAGATGACAGTTGGAAAAGTGAGTTTTCTCTCTGACATTTGGAAAAATGAGTTTCTGAGATGACAGTGGAAAAGTTTATCTCCAAGATGGCAGTGGAAAAGTGAGTTGTCTCTCCAAGATGAATTGGAAAAGTTTCTCTCCAAGGTGACAGTGGAAAAGTGAGTTCTCTTCAGCATGACTGCAGTATCATCTCTAAATTAATCTATATTTTATGTAGCCATACTGTTTAGTTTTTCATATAGGTGCTAGCTAGTCTGAATTAAGATTTATATCAGTGTGTTTTATACCTTGGTAGTTTATCTTTGATGCTCTCATTATCACAAAATCTTGCAAAAATGTTTATTGCAATTCTCTCAAACACATCAGTATATGTTTTGACTAATTTAATTTAATGTTAGAACATTATTCCATGGTAGATAAAGATACCAACCGCATTGTCACATTTAGGAACCAACTTATGATCCAGATTCTCTAGTTCCTTAAAATCTTTGGGGTGATGTTAAACTATGTCACTATGCACACATACACTGATTTAGAGATGGCACTATGGGCACTTGAAGGAAAAACCAGTCACCATTTATCCTTTCACTGAGATACACTGTGTATGTAAGTGTGCTCATAAATTTATAAATGTGTTAACCATTATCAAAAAATGTGGACTAATACCTACTTTTAAGAAATATCGATATGATATACAGTTAGATTAAATGTTCCATTATTTGGGAAATTAATATATTGACAGCTTACTGTAGAAAATTATGCCTTATTTCAAGTGTAATAAAATTTAGTGATATGTAATCATACTAAAAAGTTTAAGATGTATTGAACCTGATTGAAATCCGGTTCAATGGTGTTGTTATTAAACAAAAACAAAAAAAGAAATTTATTAAGCTTTTAATTTTAATTAAACGTAGAGTTTAAATTTGCAATATTATTTAAAAAGAATGCATGTATCCAAGTATACATGCGTTTATATGTAAAACGGATTTTTTAAAAATATTTATCGATTTATTTTAAAATAGTTTTCATATACCGCCTTTTTTTAAATCCATTTGATTTAAAAACAAGCTGGCTAGCTAATTGCATTCCTGTTGCTTTTATTTTAATTATTGTAAACAATTTTGATAGCGGAGATTTGATTTTTATGTTCATTTCAACAAAAATTTTTATTAACAATAAATAGTGATTACATACTAATAAAGGATAGATAAATAAATAAATTGTACAATAATATGATTGTATAATGTTCTATTTGTCATCTGGCTAGATTTTGTTATGAGAGTATAATTGTTATACTCTTATGTGGTTAGGTATAGTGATGAGATTCTAAAAACTTGTTTAATGGAATAAGCATTTTTTAATATAAACATGAATATTTTCTTTTAGAATTTCCTATTCTATAATGCTGGGTAGGTGGGAGTTGATAATCAGGAAAAGGAAAGAGCAGTTAAAGACCAGGTGTCATCAAAGACTTTACTGGAGGCCAGGAGCTGGTCACGTTTCTTGATTTTTTTGAGCGTTTGATAAAACAATGGTATGATTTGTGGTGGGGGTAATTCCATGAGAGTTTTGCATCTCACTATCCATATGGAATAAAGGACAAAGGTAGAAAGCTTTATTATTGAAAAAAATCCATTATGAATGGCATTTTCAAGTGAGAAAATCATATCAGGTCTTATGTTGGAATTAATTATAATTATATCTTTCAGCGTTTTAAGTCTTGGGCACCGGTGTATAATATGGTCTATGGTTTCATCTTCACGAGCACACAGACCACATATAGGATCAATGCTGGTAAAACCTCTTCGGTGATAAAGGAACCAATTCGTGGGAAGCGCATTAAGATTTATTTTAATGATGAAGTCAAGGAATTTGGGTTCCAGACTCCATCTTTTGAAGTGTGAAATGAGTCTTTGGTTGGTTACTTTTAGGCTGGTTTTTATGGGTTGTTGATTATAGTTGATTATATTGTATGCTTCCCATAAGGTGATTTTTTTGTTAAGGTTAAAGGGCATTATTGGGTTATAAAGTTGTAAGTGGTCTATTAGGGAGGCTATCCATGAACTGGCAGAGGGCGGAGGACGATCTGTCGGTGTAATTTTTTTAATAATGTTGGAGTATCCACAGGAGATGATCAGATTATGTAGAGTGTTGTGGGTTTTCTGTAAAATGATTGCTTGTATTGAGTGGAATGACAGTCCATTGAACCTGCGTGGTCGTTGGATGCCTCGCAAGCTAATGGCAACTGTCCTTCCTCTCCAGAGAAGTTTGGTACATAATCGGTTGATTTTATTTTGAAACTGTTTAGACATTTTTACGAATGGAAGATAATATGAGATTTTTGGCATTATGATCATGTTGAGGAGGCCAACCTTTCCATATAATGAAAGGTATACTTTAGAGAGTGAAGTGGTGATGGCTTCAGTTGAATGGAGGATTGCATCTTGAATCTCTCTTGCCATTGCAGTTGGAGTTTTGTAGATTGGGAAACCTAAGTATCTTTGGGGTTTTGCAGAAAAGGGAGAGTTAATTTGTTTACTTTAACAAATCTTCCATCTGGAAGATTTGTTAAAGTTTATTTGTAGGCCAAGTTTCGCTGTATTTCTGTTTAAGATGTTCATGAGATGGGGAAGGTATTTAATGGTGGGAAGAACAACCATGATGTCATCTATATATGCAAATACATTGAAGTTTTTATTGAGAGAGGGAAGGAAAATTCCTGGGAGGTTTTTTTCTATATCCATCAGAAGAGGGTTGATGTATGCTGTGAAGAAAAGGGCACTGAGTGGAGATCCTTGAGGGATCGACTTGTATGGCTTGAAGCCTGGTGTAATCTTGCCATCAAGAGAGAGAAAAATCTCTCTGTTGTTGAGCAGATTGCTGATCATCTGAACAATCCCGGCTGGAATGTCGCATTCCAACAGAATATCCAGGAGGGTTAGTATGAAATAGTGTGAATAGTTGAAGGGTGATTGAAAGTCTGTGTTCAAATTCCCTATATTTACAATTAAGCTCCAAGTATATGAAGAATGCTTGTATTTCAAATCTTACTTCAAGATAGGAGAAAACTTGGATTTGTTTGATAATAGTGGCTAAAGAAATGTATTAGAGAAAATGTAAAGCAATGCTATAGTAATAATCATATATGTAATATCAAATATAAATAAGTCCACAGGCTATTTCAATAAGCATGCAACAGGTGCCCACAGTAAAAAGATATCATTGAACTAAAAAGTTATGGAATGAGATTTGAGATTTTTATTGTTGACACAATAATATTGAGAAATGATAACAGAATTATGTGATTAAAAAACAAATAGTATGGAGACATTATTTTGTTTAGGAAGCAACTACCATTGAAATCGTGTTTTTCCATGATGTTTCAGCATCCATCTCCCATTTCAGAGGCACATTGCTCCTCTAAGAGGTGTCCTCCTATGAGATACCTATGATTATAATATATTAACACTTTACAAAACTGTAGATTATGGTGACAGGTCAAATTGAATAAAAATACATACTTTAAAACATTATTAGAAATAACAAAATTGGAAGGGAATAAAAATCTTTCCACAAAATAATAATCAAAAAATAGTAATAATTCTTTACAATATCTATATAGTCAAATAATAATTAATTATTTATATTATTATTATTGTTTTAATTCCATTATTGGACTCTGGATGTTTTTATGTCAGGTGATTCGTTAACGTTAAATAGATTAGTCACATTTGAAAAGGGCACCAAAGCGGGTGCTGAAAAAAAGCTTTTTAATGTATAAAATTATTACTTGATTATATAGCTGTTGTAAAGAATTATTACTATTTTTTTATAATTATTATAAATATGTATTACTCTTAGTCACATCTCGTACAGTATGATTCTAATTCAAAGATGCTGACAAATATAATCTAATTTTATCTACTCATGCATCAAATTAAAATAAGTTAGAAATTAAATATTTTACATAAATGATTAATTTTGTCAAATTTGTGCTACTCTTCTTAATATCATTTTTATTTTGAAAAATATGTTGTATAAATATAGAGTAATTAATCAAAATAAATCTTATCACTCTTTCAGGTATGTATGTGTATAATTAAGTGACATATAGCTCATCATTTAGCCCCTATGGCACAATTCAGGATTCATTACAAATTAATAATCTTTATATTATATGATGTGTTAATCAATTCCACAAATCATGTGATGACTGACCCTCTTCTTCTGAGACATTCCCTTTTTAAAAAACAAATCAAGAATTTTATGACTATGGCCTTTCTATATGAATACATTTCAGTTGTTCTGATCAACATAATCGAGCCCCCAACC
Organism: Epiperipatus broadwayi; assembly: GCA_028023455.1. NCBI lineage: Eukaryota > Metazoa > Onychophora > Udeonychophora > Euonychophora > Peripatidae > Epiperipatus > Epiperipatus broadwayi. The sequence continues at coordinate 19,124 of JAQFVV010002212.1, read as the reverse complement.
TTTCACTAACAACTACTCCTAGAGTTCAAATACGAACTGGCTTACATCTTATGCGTTCGCTATTTGTGGGTTAGGAGTTCTTTGCAATACTTTGGGAATTTGCACATGTTCATAAGAGCCACTATAATGCTGTGTAAAAAGTTCATGACTATAATTTTGGTTTGTATTATTTGGGATTGTCAATATTAACCAGCATTGAAATTAAAGAAGTAATAGGCAAAATTTTTCATAAATTTTCATTACTTTATGTATTTCTTCTCTATATCTTTTGCATTTAAAATTCTAAATGATTCCCATACAGTGCATTGTTGAGGTCTTCTAAAATAATTCCCTATTCAGCAAATGAATCAAGAATGTTCATTTTTTTTATTGTACCTTAATTTGTCACCCATTCTCATATCTATTAATATATAATTCAAAATCCTCCTTCCAATAGTCTATTACTAATTAACAAATACTTATTAAAACCCACACTTTGTAAAAAAAATTATTATCCCCTTTGTGCAATCATCATTTTTTATTCTCTACATTCTTTCACTTACTCCATTGCCCCTAGATTTCTAAAGATGCTGGCCTTGATTAATTAATCAACTAATTTCCCATTCATTATCATATATATCTTCAACCCTGATTTGTTTATATATATTAGTACAATATATTTTTATATTTTAATTTCATATTTCTTCTTAACTATCAACCCAATCTACATAATTATGTCTTTCTGCTTTTTAAATATAGGGTGGCCAAAAGTAAGTATATAATACTGGATATTTTCTAGTTTTTATTACTTTTGTTTTAGTTTATGATATTGAGAATGATGGGAGATGGTATATATGAATTCTCAAACAGTATTGAAAGACTGAAAATGCTTATACGGTGTCAGAATAATATTAAAGACATGTGATACTAATTTATCAATAAAACAGACAATTATTATACCAGACAAATTTGCTAAAGTAACTCGTGTTCAGTCTTTCAAGTGACCGAAAAGGCCTTTTAACAACATTACAATTTTTAATCCTGGTATCAACAAGTTGATAAATGCTTGCTGGTGAACTTTTTTGTGCCTACAATATGAGACTTACTGCCAAAAAATTTCTATAGTATGATTAAATAATTATTATCTATAATATTATTGAAAAAATAGCCCTTTCACACCATTATTGAACAATCCATCTCACATTAAGTGGTTCAGTTCAAGATTTCCATCTGTTTGATATAATTATACTTGTCACATTACCTGACAAGTTGAATCCATTGAATCTTTCCATCAAACTTATCCTTAATATGATAGTTTGATGTGTTGATGCTCTAAGGATGGTCAAACGGTTCCTGAAAAGCTCTGCAAATCTCAGAAATTATCAATCTTAAAAGACTGCTTGCAAGCCAATATTTGTTTTTCTCTTATATTTCCTGCCATTATTCTCAAAATCTTAACAAATAAAAGAAACAATAATAAAAAATAAGTTTATAATTCTGTATATCCCCCCCCCTTCCTTGGATGTATGTAGTTAGTCAGACACAATTAAGCATCTTACAAAACTTTTAATTTCTTTCTTTTCAAGTTGTTCAATTATCCTATTAGGTAAGTGTTAATCTAATTTTCATCTCCCTCATCTAAAACTGGACCAACCTTTCTTATCCTGAATATTTCCGCTATTTTATCAATATATTCTAAAAATGATTTGAGATGCAAAAATGGAAATTACTTATTAGTGGATGAAAACAAAATTAATTAAAAAGAAAATGTTTATTTATGAGTCCTTTTCTTTATTTCATACTCATGAACCCAAAGTTTAACATGATGGTTTTTCTCTTGTGACATCAGAGTTATATATTACATCATCTTGTGAAAATTTCTAATCTTATAAATTTTAGTTAGTACTAACTTTTTTTACTTTCTTGAGAAGTAATATTTTTGTTTTGATGAAGTAACAATCTCAGACATTCCATCAAATGTCAAAAATCTCCCAGCTCATTTCTCCTGGTGCTAAGGAATAATGGAATAGGCCCAACTCTTACACTAGGCAACTATTGAATGATTGTTTCCCCCCATCTAAAATATCTAAATATTTGTTTAATGATTGCCTAAATGGTTAAGCGTCGTGTTCAAGTGTTAGAATCTGGAATGTGAAGTGTGATGTGATGCACTATGGCTTCTCCTTACTTGGAGTCAGGAATCTCTCAGCCATCATGTCTAGAGAAACCTGTTAGCTACCTTACCTCCCTTTCCATTCCCCACCCTACATTTTTCCCATATTCTTCTCTATCCTGCTACATAACATTATTTTTGTCCAATCTATGGCCTTTATATCAAAATCCCATCTTTTCCTCCAAACCCAGCATAAAAACCAAGCACCCTCTTTCTGTATAATCACTTTGTTTATATTTATTCTCCCACAACTTCATTATTTGTACCCTTTATGCTTGTAAGCATTTACATTCAATTAAAAGATGCCTAATATTTTCTATGCCTTTCTTATACAACTTGCAAATTAAATCATGGACATTTTTCCATTTATGTGTATACTCCATTGTTGTTAAAGATCCTGTTCAAGCCTTAAACATTTAAACTAGTTTTCTTGCTATTATAAAGTAACTCAGACCCAATATTCTGTTTATTTTTATATATATTTAAGCTCTTTTTACTCTCCATACTAGTTCTCCATCTTTCCCAACTCCATATTCTTTATTAATGCATCTATTCTTCTATCCTATTCCTTGCAACTATTACACTCAACAATTCTCCTAACACAATCATTCCACCTTTTATATAAGTATACTTGCATAAAGCCTTTATCCAAATCTTCTGCATACTGTATTTACCTTTCTTGCCCATCTTGTTGCCTGTCCTTTACACTTAACCATTTTGGCTATTCTCTAATCCATAAATTGCAATCTACTGAACATTCTCATTTTGGTTGAAATGATGTAATGCACCATGGCTTTTCCTTTGTCAAAGTCAGGGGTCTCTCAGCCACTATGCCAGAGAAGCCTGTTAGCCACTTTACTTTCCCTTTGCATTCCCCACCGTATGTTTTTCCCATATTCTTCTCTATCCTGCTTCATTCCATTTCCACAACATCATCTTTATCCACTCTCCTTTATATCTAGATCCCCCTTATCTTTTTCCAAACCCAACATAAAAACCAAAACCCCACTTTCTGTATATTCACTTTGTTTATATATATTCTCCCACAACTTCAGTATTTGTACCCTTTCTACTTGAAAGCATTTACATTTAATTAGCAGATACCTAATATTTTCCATGCCTTCCTTACATAATTTGCAGACTATATTACTCACAGTTTTCCATTTATGTATATATTCTCTTGTTGCTAAAGATCTTCTTCAAGCCTTAAATAGTAAACCACTTTCCTTACTATTAACTCTCACCCAATATTCTATTTACTTCTATATATATTTAAATTCTTTTTTACTCTCCATACTAGTTCTCCATCTCCCTAGTTTTTATTAATGTATCTATTCTTCATTCCATTTTTTGCCACTATAACACTCAACATTACTCCTAACACAATCATCCAATCTTTTGTACAAGTACACAGACATAAAAGTCTTTATCCAAATCTTCTGCATACCATACCTTTCTCATCCATCTTTTTGCCTGTTCTTTATTCATAATTCAATTGAATACTATTTTAGTTATTAGCTTACTAACCATAAATTACAATCTACTGCACATTTTCAATTTGATTTTTGCATCATTCAAATAAAAACTTGACCATCCCATTTTTCATTGAATTGCCTCCTTTGCCATCCACACGTCCATCTAATGCATGTTTTCCTACTTCCCTTTGTACTTTTTTAAAATAATCTTTACTAACACATTGTTACCATAAGTTAACCCTGCTACTGCCACCTCTTCCATACAATTCTTGCTGCATCATATTTATTATATGAAAACATTATTAATTTCTTTTCTTTACTTCATTCATCAATTTTTTCTCCTATTCATCCAAGCAATTTCTCTGATTACTTATGACGATTCCCAAATAGTTGTGCCTATTCACCACTTTTAATTTTATATCCTCCAATAAAAATTCTTTCTCTTTTCTTTCCCCAGCACTCATCATACTTTTGATTTTTCTTCATTAAATGTAATTCCCATCTCTTTACACACCCTTGTACATATCTTCATCATAACTTTCATATCTTCCCTACTTTCTGTGCTCAAGAAGATATCATTAGCAAATAAAATATCTGCTAATATTTACACTCCCTTGCCATCTATTAATGGTATCTCTATCCCTCTTCCTAGTCTTTCTATTGCTCTCTCTATTTCTATCAAATATAAACTAAAACAAAATAGATGACATAGGGCATCGTTGCCCTATTTCCATCCATTTTTAACTCTTAACTCTATATTTCCTAACTGATACATATAGTAATTATTTTCATATAATCTCTTAATAGGATTGACTAAAGTTCCATTCATTCCCAAATTTACTAAACTTACGCATTTCTATTTATCATATGCCTTCTCTATATCTTTAAAGATAATATATAACTGTATACCTATATTCCTACTCATGCAATGTGATGGCTTCTCTTTTATCAGTCAGGAATCTCTCAACCACTATGCCCATAGAAACCTGTTAGCCATCTTACCTTACCTTTCTATTCCCCAGCCTTCTTATGAATATAACCATTTTATTTATTTATTTTTTAATATATTGAATAGCTAACTAGACTGGTTACTAGTAACTACTTGAATTAAAAATACTAAGTTAACTTGGTAATTTCTCAGCAATCTGAAAACTATTCACCTAAACTTCAGATTTGAATCCCATATTATGAAAAATGTCAGGCTAATACATTATTAAATTCCTACAAGATTGCACAAAGAATATTTATTCCTTATTCTCTTATGTAAGTAGAATGGATATGTGCATACGCAGTCACAGAAATTAATTGATGCGTATGTACAGACAGTTTTAAATTCTGAGATGCGTTTCATTTTTTTTTTAAAAAAAATAAAAATAAACACATTTATTATTAAAAACAAAAAACGAAAAACAACATTACATTTCCATTCAATTATTCAAAAGTGTTTGGATTAGCAATTTAATAAATCTGAGTAAAAGAATGATTAGAATAATTAAACTTTTTAAACTATTCATATCTTCTCCAGATAATAAAAATTTCACAAATGTTGATTCTTCTAAACAACATCTGGCGCCTAATAGAAATCCATAAATAATTCAAAATAATTTTATAACATTTTTAAATGAAAAAGCAAATAAATTTGAAAAATGAAAGTTTTCCATCTTGGTTTAATTTACGATTCGGTTAAATTATTTCGTTTCGTAATTTAAAAATATGAGATAAAGAAAATCCATATAAATTTCGTACCACAAATTGAAAACTAAAAATCACACTATGTAATTATTATTATGCATTTAATATATAGGTATATGAGCACAGACTTTACATGACCCACCACTCTCCACTTTATCTAATAACACTGATACACTATTGGTGATTATTTATCTTTTCAACATATATGTGTTTAAGTGTACCAGTATTATTAGATAAAGTGGAGAGTGGTGGGTCGTGTGAAAGTCTGTGCTCATATACCCTATATATTACATATATAGACACAGGTATATAATAAGCCTGTGTTTCAGTTATTATATTATGCATTTAATTATTTATATTAATTAATAATTACCAAAGTCATTTTATTCTAGTTGTTTGTAATATTCGATCCCTAAATGAAAATTGACTCGTAGTAAGATTTTTATTTTTTCCCTCAGTTGAGAATCGATTCACGAACCTTTTCTGCCTATCAATATGATCAGCTGTTTATAAATCTCTAAGCTACATGATTTTTGCTCTAACTATAAAAAAATAAAGTCTTGTTAAGGTTATATCTATATTTCTTATTTAAAATATATAATGAAAACTGATTATAAAACAAATCATAATTGTAATACAATACAATCTTCAACACAGATAATATCATATTCCTGTGATCGCAAAACACGTGATTTACCTATACCTTAAGTTTAATGTAATTTAACTCTTGTAGCCATTTACACAATGTCCATTATATTATAAGTCACATCTTTATTATAAATTTGCTAACTAATCTACTTATTAATTGGCATTGTTTTACTTTAATCTAATCAATAACTTATCAACACATATAAAAACTTAGGCTATATACCCGGGTTTTTTTTTTTTGTCTTTTTTCTCAAGGTGTAATAAATACATGTATTTTTTAAGCATATGATTTTGTTAAACAGGTTAGCTATTAATAAATTATAAAAGAATCCAAAGATATTCTAACCAGAAGACATTCTGCCATTTTATGTTTGTCTGGTTAAATTCCATTTCTGAAGCAGATAAAGTACAGTGACTACATGTGTTTCTGAATTTGTTAATGAAATTCTATGATAGACAAACCAAATGTAACTAGTTTACTATTAGACTGGAAAAAAAATATTTAGAACTTTGCAGAGACCACTTTTTAATGCCATATTTTTTACTTTTCGAAAGATTCTTGCCGAGTATTCAAAAATAACTTGATTTGAAATGTTTTAAATGGTAAAATTATATCGTGAATTACTTGCCTGCTAATATGCAATGCAATTTTTCTGATATCTGATTTAAGAATATATAAATTTATGAAGTCATTGTAGAAGGTTAAATTTAGATTGTATCATGAAGATTTTCCATGGAAAAGTTGTGTATTCAGACGTTTAGGATGGACACTTTTTCTCCAGATGAGAACACAATATGTTTGTGTTGTCTTTAAAATATTTGCATAATATTCCAAATATAGTAGCCAACTTTGCAAGGAGGTTATTCCTAAAAATTATTTTAGTTCTAAGATTTTCTTAGATAAGGGAATTATAAATTTATTTAAACGCACATTGATTACGTAAATAATATTCATTAAGGCTGTAGCCTCAAGCACATGTGTATAAAATGCGATAGTAGAGGTCCCTACTATCGCATTTTATAAGCATGTGCTTGAGGCTACAGCCTTAATGAATATTATTTAGATAAGGGAAATAAGTTTGGTTAAGATTGTGTTTCAGTCTACTGCTATGAATGGTTGTATTCAGATTAAGGCTTCCCTGTTGCTTAGATAAAAACGTGAGCATTCTTAGTGAGGTTAGAAATAAGTCTCCAATCTTTAAAAAAGTTTTTTATATACGTTTTGATTTAAATCTATTTGAATTAATCAGTTTTACTAAGAGATGGAAAAGAATACTGTATAAAGACAATTGCAATGTACGTACGTTTTGCAATGATGTGACAACTTTAAAAGTATAATTTTTAAAATAAAATCTTCAGTATTAATTACTTCTACCCATAATCATCTATTTTTTTTCATCCCATCCTCATTATACCATGAATAACTAAGATTTTTTTCACGTTTTTCTTTCCGTCAACTTTTCCAATCTGTCATTTACAAAAGTCTTATAACAGTATTTTTAATTTTTTCTCCTTCTTTATGCATTGATTATATAACGGTCGACTGAATCTCCATAACCTAATCTGCAGTACAAGGCACCACAAGGCCATTTGAACCTAGAATATTTATAAAGGCGGCAGATACATACGGGAGAGGTTACTCTTTTATCGAACTGAAAGCCCCACTCACTAGCTCAGGGAGAAGCTGAGCTTCAAATATCACACTGTATATTCAAATTTCTAATTCTTAATTTTAAATATCAATAAAAAATATCAAATGAGTTACTGCCAAAATTTAATTAAACATTTTATTATTACGCACACACACATTAAAAGGAAAATTTCTGAAAATTAAATTTAGTGAATATATATGATTTGAATTATATGCAATTGATAGATTTTACAATTTCAATATTTTACGAAGTGTGAATATACTATATAGATTATGCATATAACCAACCCAATCCTTTTTATCCTTAGGCTAACATGTTAAAACAACACTAGCTTACTGATATACCGATGTGACCAATGCAAAATGAGATTATTAGCATAACACAATCATGCAGACAGAAATTTACATGTTGCAGGATGTCACTAGAAAATGACGAATTATGGTGGGAAGGAATGAGCATATTCCCCGTGATCATTAATAAATTTCACCAACAGACAGGAATGATCCACTGTCCAATTGGTCAAACAAAAATAAAATTATTGAAATATATATAGAAGAGATGATCTGAAAAGGAGATAGTGGTCTTTGCTGGCTTACTGTCCCAGTCAGAGGGTAAGAAAATCAATGACATAGGAAATACGTCTACGACCATTGACGTGTTGGCTAACTTTTTAGGCTGTATGTTCAGGTGGGTATTATGCCCTGTATGCTAACACAGTACAAGGGAACAAATATCCAATGCACCTATTCAGATTACATTGACATAAAACATCCATACATCTATCCACTAGCACCAATTTAACTACAAAACAATTAGCTCAAAATTAACACCCCTTAAACTAATATAATCTTAAGAATCTATGCAGCCATTTATGCTTATTTTTAAACAATTAATTTAAAAGAAATTTAAAAAATGGAAATGATATTAAACACATACATAAAAAATATATAAATAATTTAAAATTTTAGTCAGATAAAAGATTTCTTTTAAAATTAAATGGCATTTAAAATTGCTACTTGAAAAAATTTGTATTATATAATTAATGTTTATATTTCATTTAAACAAAAGTTTATACTTTCCAATGCTGTAGGTAAAGTCCATCTTTGCAGTCCTTGACACAATTCAAAGTTCTTTCCATTTCATATTGTTCTAGGTGGAGACAAGTCCATTGCTAGCCAGTTTTCAGGAACCATCATATTCTGGAGATTGCCTCAGCTGGTGCAAAGATAAGAAACGTAAATTATCTGATCACTACATTTTGGTGATCCGCAATACGCTTATAATTTATTTAAATAAGATACAATTAGCATGAGCAATCCAAATCTAAATCTCAATTTCAAAGTTTTCTTTTTATATCTTTTTGAATTCTTATCATCAAATTCCAGGATCGATCTTGCCTGCCTTGACTTTTCTCTGTGGTCTGTGTATTTATTTCTATTGTTAATAGTCAGCTTTCTTTAGAATGGGAACTCAAAATTTTATCACTAGTATTTATTTAATTTATCTCTTATCTGACTTTATGCCCAAGGGCGTGTTTGCAATTACAGCAATATAGAAAATCATTTCCATTCTAAGATTAAAAATAACTAATTAACTTTTTTTATTATTATTCTTTTATATTAAAAATAATCTTGTTTTTAGATTTTAAACTTTAAAGAATTATATAATTAGTTTGCCATTTGTGCATTATATATATATATTAATTTAAATAACATTAAATTCTCTTTTTATATATATATTTTTCTACTTGAGAGTGATTTTATATTTTTTTCCATTTTTATTTGAAAGTGATGTAATGGCATAAACTTATTCCGTTACAATTATAATCATATAAAAGTATAGCATGGCTTACAAAATAATATGCAGGTAGTCATTTATTAACTTTTTAATAAAAGCAAAGGTAAACAGGTAATTTATAGAAGAAATAAATAAATAAAATAGAAACATAAAATTCATAAGAGAAAAATAAATAAAATAAATTGGAATACACCTGGGTCTCTTTTTGTGCAGATATTTTTAATACAATTTTGCAGTTATACGATTCACATTTCTTAATATCTTTTTATGCGGTTTTCTTTTATGGGTACTCATCTTTTAGCTAAAGACGCCGTTCTATGGCGCGGTTTTCGTGCCAAAACACATTAAAATGCTGTTTCCGTGGCTGACACGTTCGAACCCGCTTTTTCAATAGTACGACTTTTTTGTTGTGCTACAGAATGCAGGCCGCTATGTCGTGTTGGAGTACAGCATGTATGTTGCATGGTAGCAAATATATTTTGCGAATTCGCACAATTTATAAAACAGTTACGACTTGATGAGAGAGTTTGTATTTGAATCAGATGGAAATGTTGTTTTCATTGAATTTTTTTTTATTTTAAAGGATTAAAATATTAATATTTTGTAAAGTAATAATTCTAAAACTTTTTACAGCATACTGTATTGAAGTTTTAATTGGGAAAATGTTAAAGATCTATGTTTTTAGTGAGTTGCAATTAGGTAACGCGTCAAGTAATGTACTGTTCATAACATTCCACGAGACAAGAAGACTTCTACCGTGTGTATATTTTTGAAGTAAGAAAAGTACTAATATACAAGTTTTTTTGTAAATTTAATAAAAAGCAAATATTATAAACATGTTTAATAAGTAAAGAAGACATTTGTATGTGTTTGTTGTTGTTTAAAAAAGTTTGAGTTTCTTTATTTTGTCCGAGTACGGTTACGATTTTGAATTTTTTTATTTTAGCATTACAAACAAACCGAACACTAACCGTAAAACTAAACCTAACCCTAAAACTAACCCTAAACCTAACCCTAAAACTAATCCTAAACCTAACCCTAAAACTAACCCTAAACTAATCCTAAACCTAACCCTAAACTAACCCTAAAACTAACCCTAAATCTAACCGTAACAACTTTTACTTTTATTACGATTATTATTTTTTAGTTAAACAACAACAAAAAAAGTTGTAACACAAGTAAAAAAATATCTGATAGAAAATTGATAAAAAAAAAAAAGCCGTAACACAAATAAAAAAATATCAGATAGAAAATTGATAAAAAAAAAAAGCCGTAACACAAGTAAAAAAATATCCGATAGAAAATTGATAATAAAAAAAAGCCATAACACAATTTAAAAAGTATACGATATAAAAAACACGAATCAAATTGTAATTTGATTTTATTTTATATTTATTATTATCATTTAAATTGTATACGTTAATAAAAATAATATTTAAAAAAGACGATTTTGTTTTTTTATTTTCGCATTACAAACAGAAAAATTATTAAAATCAACGGCCCGTGAATGTTCATATTTTATAGTTTTAGTGTGAAAACGATGCCATCCAACGGCGTCTTTAGCTATAATACAAGCACCCTTTTATGCTATAAAGAAATTCATATTTCACTTAAAATCGGGATTTCCCATTTTATATACACGCATTAAATTTTACATACTTTAAATGCCTGATGGAAAAAGGTTTGGCAATAAACTTAGATACCGTAGAAGATTTAGAAAAAGATAATAAAACAGAAGTGGAACCTGTTCGTTTCACAGCAAAAATGATTCGACAAAGTCTTCAACTTTCTAATCAATTGGAAAATCATTTTCTTTTTTAATGACATGAATTATGAACAAGCTCTTAAATTCCAAGGAGAGTTAAATAGTTGTATGTCGGTTATATGTGTGTATGTTTATATTTTCTTTTATACACATATATACATGGAGAGACAGAAAAAAGTTACAAGTAAAAATATTTAAGATTTTTTTTTCCTTTATTACCCCTATCTTCCATATAAAACTTATTTGGACCATTAAATTTTTTATAAATATCTTAGATTTTATAATTTCTATTCTGAACTCTATACTATTAATACTAACATTAATATCTGATTAGAAATAACAATAGCATGACTTAGTTGTTGAAGATCTAAGGTTGAGACTAAGATAAAATAACTGAATGGTCATTGATTATATATTTAGATATAATTAACAGCAGTTTATTCATGTAAAAACAATAATACAAAATTAACTTTATATATCAATTAATGATGTACATAATTATGTGGATTGCATGTGATTTGAATGAATAATTCATTCTAATAGATAACTGTTTAAATTACTTTCTAAATATTTAAGTCATTTAACCCACAATGGCTTCAAAGCATTTTATAATATAAATGTTACTAAGTGGTATCTGATAATGATCATGAGAAAAATTTCTTTTGTGATGTAATTAAATTTTAAATCTGATTTTTAATTGTAAGTATTATTGGTAATAAATATTTGTATAAAAAAAAATAGTAAAAACAACCATAATTGCAAAAAATGGAGCTTCTAACTGAGATCAGTTCTTACTTTCTTTTAATAAAATTACATATTATTATAATTAAATAAATCTTTTTTTTTATAAGCATTACCTTAAAAATATATATATATTTCTATAAAAAAGTAAAATAAATATAACTATAAATAATAAATAATGAAGAAATAAAATTGCTTTTATACCACTCCAATTGGGATGTAGTGATTACTAAAAATAAGATATTATAATGAAATAAATTTGGATTTTTTTAACATACACATTACTTACAAAAAATATTATATTTGTGTAAAAAAAAGTATGAAAAAATAACCATAGATTGCAAAAAATGAAGTAAAATACCCCAAAAAGTGACATAAAATATTATGCATTCAAAATTCCAACTAATTTGATTTTTACAAAATAGATACCCCTAGAAAAATATTAAGACAGACACATTCAATTTGTAAGATTAAGTATATGAATATTTCCAGTAGTATTACATATGCTTATCTTACAGCCATAGAGGTTAAAATTAACCTGAGCATATACTTATTTTTTCTTATTTTAAAAAACAACGCATTGTCATCTCCAAAAGTTTTATTTGATCCTTGTTCTAATGCATAGATGGAAAAAAAATCATTCATTTTATGACAAAGGGTTGGTAATCTTTACAAATTGTATACATGAGTAGGCAAGGAAAAGTCTTCAAATAATACAAGACAGAGCATATGCCTCTCCAACATTCATCAAAAAAGGAACTGTTACGGAAAAGGCCTTACTAACCAGACATTTCAACTGCATTTTTTATGAATGTTAGCCATTTTTCCATCCTTGCTCCATCCATTAGCTAAGAGTAGCAAAATAACCATTCTCAAACCATTTTTGGATAGCAGCTGTTTTACTGAGCTGGATAGATACAAATTCATTCCTAAGCTTTTGAAAACTGGAAAAAAGATTGAATTCTTTATCTATCATGGATACAAATCTCAAATGGTAGAACAGAGGCAGATATGCTAAACATTATGCCTTGAGGTTTTTCATACATATATTAACTTTTTTTATATTAATATCTCTATTAAAACTTATGTGAAATGATATAATACAATGATTACAAATTATTCAGGAATTTATTCATTGAAAGATGTTTAAGAATATATACAAAGATAAAATAAATTTATATAATATTTACATGTGCACACACATGCATAGTTAACTTATCTGTGAATGTAATTATATATATACACAAAAAAAAGCAAGTCAGATGTCACATGACCTAATTTAAATATATATAAATATTTAATTTATATATAAATCTATATTCTATTAAACAGGACTATAAAATAAAAAAAAATATTGGCTTATTCAAATTAATAAAAAATTATAGAAATTTTTTTTATATATTTGTGAGGGACATGATTATAAATAATCATATATAGTAAGTTTTATGTAAAATAATATCTATATTAAAGCAATATGACTGTAAAATCAAAGATTAGTGATGGTTTTGGTATTTGTACATCTAAAAAACAAAATAAAATTTTAAAAAACAAACTTTTTTAAAGAATTGAATATTATAAGAATGAAAAATAAACAAAAATATACAATCAATTAGTAGACATAAAACCGGAAGTAAGCTATATTTTAAGTTGAACAATATAGAGATGATAACGAAGTAAAATAATTACTTTTTTAAAAAAATAAGCAAATTCACAAGAGCAGTAAGTATGATAATAATCGAATGGCTTATTGTTTTGAACTTTATAAGATGTTTGATCACTGGAAAGTAAGACCTCGGCAACAATCCATGGACCTTGAATTCCAGGATCTGTCATACCCTTGCAGAAAAGCATGCTGGGAACTAAAGAATGAATATAATAATTGAATGGTTTATTATTCAGGAGTCCATAAAAAATTCAAGCATTAGAAGTATCAGAGCTGGGATGCGATCCATGGACCTTGAGCTCGACTGCCATTTTACCATTGCAGCAAAGCATGCTGGGAACTAGGATATAAAACAATATTTATAAGATCTAACAATTTTTAATCCTATCTTTAAATATACACCTGGGTCTCGTTTTACGCGATAGATAGGTTCCTCAGAAAACACGTGCAAACGAAATCGTGCAAAAATAGACGTAACTTACCTTGAAAAAGGGGGGGATACGGACTGTAATTTTCCAAAATTCGCGTAAAAGCAAAGCACCAACATAAAATTACTTTAAAATTCATGCAAAACAAAAAAAAATAAGGAAATAAAATATGACATAAAAAATTTCAAATTTGAAAAAAATTGATACAAGACAAACTTTTTTTAACTATAATATTTAATTTTATTCAAAATAATATATTTTTATGCATAATTTACACTACAGTAATTTACATTTTTTTATATATGTTTTAATTATTATCACTATTTGCCGAAAAACACGTTCGTTTGCAAACTGGTAAAAAATCAATTCTCACAAGAGGAAATACAACTAGCGCCAACTTCACACTCATGTTGTGTTAATGGTTTTCTGGTGACAACGTAATTACTAATTAATCTTTGAGATGATGATTTTATTAATTGTTTATGAACTTAGACTTATGATAATAAAAAGACATTTATTCACCACTGCTGGGAAAAATTTAATTAAAACTAACAACTAAAAATTAAATTCTTATTTTTGTCTTTAATTTTCAATTCCGTTTAAAAATCAAATTTCGTTTTACATCCCATTAATTTCAAGTCGCCGTAAGTAATTTTTAAATTGTTAATTACAATTAAAAATCCAATTTTAATTTTTAATTGTCAAATTTAATTGTGCCCACTGCTATTACTCACCTTTTAAAAATAAACTTGTGGACACTAAATGATTAATAATTGATTATATTTTTTTAAAAAGCAAAAACAGAATGTGATTTAAAATGCAAAATTAACACGCACAATGTTTGAACAAATTTACATTATAATCTTGTAAAATTTAATGTGTATACATAAAATGTGGAAATCATGATTTTAATTTCATTATTGCATAAAATCTTACTATTATAAAGCACTGAAAATATTGAAATTACTAAGATGAAAGTCGAATTCCAATAATGTGCTATTACTTTCAATATAACGTAAGTGCGTGAAATTTATTATTTAAAGTAATAGCGCATTATCGGAGTTCAACTTCCAGTGAAACATGAATTGCATAACTTCAAAATCGTGTTAAATAAGTCCACGTAAAAAGAGACCCAGGTGTAATACATAAATATTTCTAAAGCCTAAAGACAAGTAAAAAAAAAAGTAATATCTTAAAATCATATTTAATAGTGAAAATGCTAAATAAATTATTAATAAAAAATTATCAAAATGTTATTCCGAATATAAACTAAAAAAATTTGTAATCTTATATGAATTAGTCAAACTTTTTGATATAAATAATGTTATATTCATTATGGATCCTTAAAGTCTTCTAAATTATAAGTTTTTTTCAAAAATTTCTGAGAAAAAAAAATAGAATTTGTTAACATGTATATACTGTATTCTAATTTTCACAGGTATAAAAACATTCCTTTCCATAGATAAAACATATACAAAGGTTTCTGAAAATTGATTCCCCCCCCCCCCATTCCGAATCTTGTAGAAAGTTAGTACTAAGGATGAGCACAAACATGTTTTGTATATATTTTGAAGAAATACATATTGCATTAATGTATTCAGCAAATGATAAATTACTGAAAGAATCCAAGTGAAATAAAGTCAAGAATAATAAAATTCTTGTAAACATATTCAGAAGAAATTACAATTATTCATCATTGTACAAAATGTTTTTTTATTTAAAATCAATCATCCATCTTTATAAAAAAAATTCAAAATACTCTACCATTTTAAAAAAAAAAAATTGTTTTTTTAAAAAGCTGTTTATTATGATTGAATCAACAAAACAAAGAGAAACATAATATGACATTTTAATGTAGAAGGAATTTTTTTTTTTTTCAAAAAAATGTTATATTTTGGACATCAATTATTCTATAATTTATTAGAAAAGCATTCATAGCAAAAAAACAACGGAATGAAATCTTTGTTTAAAAATGTTTTTGGTATTTGCGTATTATCCCTTCACCAAGCTTTTTTATTATCTATTTTCAAGGACATCAAATAAATCTTGAAAGCAATATGGGGCTAGCTAGAAGCTGTCGTCTTTAATATTTCCTTTTATTTTTTTAAAATCATTATAAAAATACAAGAAATTACACACAAGTACAACTACTTGGAATTAAAATAAATGTAATATAAGTGCAATAAACATGGAAATTACAATAAAGCCTTGCTGTTTTTTCTACACCAAACAACCATCGACTGTGGAAGTATTCTTCCCAGTTGGTTAGTACCCTATAATGTTGGAAATACTCTATTGCATGTTCTTTCAATGGAAGATCCCACATTTTAATCCTTTCAGCAAAAATTTTCCAGATAACAAAGACTCTCAATGACAATCTTATGCTAAATGTTAAAAAAAATCACAACAATGTTTGCAACATGTTAATGTTTGTATGTTATAATAGAAATAAGGAAAACAAAATTAAATCTTGTGAAATTTATGAGCTTTACCAATATTTTTGAAAATTAACGGAATTTAAAATCTATTTAATATTTTGTAAACTTAAGAAGTAACCCATGTTCAGTAAAATAATTTTGAGAAAAAACACATGGACACCTTTGAAAATGGATAATTTAAAAAAACACCTGGCAAGCTTTCCAAAAGAATAATACGTAAGCACCAAAATTTCAATACAAAAAATTTGACAAATCAAGCTCATCTCTATTGCATTTCCTTACCACAAATGTGTGCAGAATGATTCATGCGAACATGGTTTTAATAAATCACATTCTTTAAAATATCTATTTTGGATCTCAAAATAATAAAAAATTGTATTATTATCATTTAGACATTGAAAACTGTTTGCAAAACACTTGCAGCGTATTGGAATCAAGTAATCTCTTATGGATATATTGTATAATTAATTCATATAGATAAAACCTCATGAATACAAAAATCATTTTATATGGAAGGATGGATTGGATACTATGTATAACAGGAATGAGAGCTACATTGTGCAATATAAAGAAAATAATAATAAACATGTAGTTTAAAAAATAGAAAAATATTCACAGAAGCGTAGGAATAGATTTCACTTGTATTTTGAATCAAAACATCTTTAAAAATACAAATCTTAGAGCTGATAGATTCTGATCACAATTAAAAAATTATGTAAAAAAAGAAACGTAACAGTTTTTAAGGGAAATATTAATGAAAATTTTTCAGACTTTGAGACTTAATTAGATAAAAAAAAAAAAAAACATAAGTAACGAGAGAATAATTAATAAGATAATTTCAAATAAAGGTTAAAAATTAAAGGAAAATTTAAAAAATACTGTGTTATGAAGACAAGTTATTTATACGAAAATAACAATAAAGAATATAAAAAAGTATTCTGTTAGTAATGAGATGATGAATGAAACAATAAAAAAAAATTTCAATAATGTAGAAAGCTTAATGTGGCAAATAAAAAAATTGGGGGGAAATAAAAATATAAAGAAATGTATATATTTAAAATGTATAAATTTGAATGGGAAATTAGCGCCATAAGAATGAATCATTGACAATAAATAGAGTATATACCTCAGCCACAAAAACTCAAAGAATGTTTGCCAATTCGAAATTGCACAAGCCTGGTGAACACTTAGACTAATGTGTTTTGGAGGGGTCCATTATTTAGAAACGGCTAGTGGTGAATCAATTATGAATTGAGTATTTAGGATTTGATGAATACACTATCAAATCTACATTTGTTTATTACAAAAATCAAAAACACAATGATTAATGATAGCTTTGAAATAGCATACAGATCCATTAACAGAAAATTGTCTATTCAAATTGTACGATATGTTAAATGATCAATGCCCTATGGAGCGCATCAATTTTATCATTGCCTTCCTGTCTTGGCTGGATGACCATATATTTACAACATTCGAAGGAAGATGGCACATAATGAAAAACGGTTGGCCAATGGGACTTCCTATAAGTGGTATAATCACTATTTTTTTTAATAATTTTGAGAAGCTAATCATTCCAAAATATATAACCAACCACCTGGAATTTATATATGTTCGTTATGTTGATGATGTGTTTTTGGCAGCCACGAGAGATATGATAACAAATATACAAAATTAAATACAACAGCATACCAATCTTATTATTAATACAATCTGGGAAAATGAAACGAAAAGACTAACTTATTTGGACTTATAATTACAAAGATAAGGCAGAACAATAAACTACA
The DNA here is from genome assembly GCA_028023455.1 of Epiperipatus broadwayi. Lineage (NCBI taxonomy): Eukaryota > Metazoa > Onychophora > Udeonychophora > Euonychophora > Peripatidae > Epiperipatus > Epiperipatus broadwayi. The sequence continues at coordinate 886 of JAQFVV010002212.1, read as the reverse complement.
CCAAGATTATTAAACCATTTGAAGTTAGAGGCTGTATCCATCCCAACTCTAATTCTCCTAAATTCGCAGGTTTGAACATCTTCCTGATTAGAAATTTATATTTATGTAAATTTGAGTCGGACAAAAAAGACAACATTAATATTTATATTAAAGATTTATTAAAAGCAGGTTTCAAATACAATACTATTACTAGCAAGATCAAACAATTTTATAGAAAAACAGCAAATAATGCCAAAAAAGATGAACTTCCCCATATTACCCTTCCTTATATCACTGAAGTATCAAATCGACTAATTAAAACTTTATCAGATAAATTTACAATAGGTTTTCATACACCAGTCAATACTAACAGACTTAACAATTCACAGAATAAAATTGATCTCACCCAAATATCTTAGGTCATTTACAGTATTATGTGCCCTTAGTCCAGATGCCAGGCCATATATTATGGGGAAATCGAAGACAGCAATTAGCAAGTCGCTCAACACATGTACGCATATAAAAGGGCACAGAAGAATGACACTTCTACATTTCTTGAACATTTAAAAAAGACTGGCCATGACTTCGTTCCCTCCAACCCCAAAATTGTATGTATAGAAACAAGTGACTGCAAAACGAAAATGAGGCATATTTTATCAAATGTAATAATAATGCAATAGACGTGATACCTGCTGATATTTCTAAAATATGGACTAACTCATTTGCATTTAATTTGCATATCTTAAGTCTAATGCAAACAATACCGTTTTCAATATGGCTATGATTATGAGGCATGGAACCTTGACTGAGTTATTAATATTTTTCATTCTTATAACTCCTGCAACTTACGTATTGCATGCGCTTTGTAGATTATTACATTTTAAAAAAATAGATGCATTGAAAAGTA
>JAQFVV010002211.1:0-31978 GCA_028023455.1 Epiperipatus broadwayi | reverse complement strand
CAAACTGGCTACTGGAGCTTGGGCGATCTTTAATAAAGCCCACGAGTGCCCTGAAAGGAATTTTAAAAGGGAATCGTGCCCGTAAATTTTTTCTGAAAATTATATAGATATATGTTTTGTATTAACGTAAAGTTACAGTTTGAAATTTTGTCTTAAAGGTACTGCCAGTAAGAAAAATTGCGCATATATATTAAACACGAAAAAGTATAAATAATTTTAAAAACTAATTTTTGTTAAAAAAAGTCAAAAGGTTACCATAAATATGTTTTTTTTAATTGATATATATTATGCTTCATAACTTTGTATAGGCGACACACACAATCACGTAAGTTTATGATCGAAATGTGGTACCTTCCGATGAGATTACCGTTGGGAATTTGCTTCAGTATAATCCTATTTAAGCATTTTAATCAGTCATAAATAAGTTGGTGGTGTTTATAATTGTGCTGCAAATATACACGTTTAAACCCATTATTTCTTAAAACATATTTATCTCAATGCAACCTTATTTAAATAAATAATTTATAAAATTTGCTTGTCATGCCGTGTGTAAAAATAAAATGGATAAAAAAAAAAAAAGTTAGAACTCTGGTCGGGAGGAGGTGAACGTAAATGGTCCTTGGAAAACGATAGTAAACATTTTTCTTTTTGTATATAGTCTTTTTGTAAAATTATTAACCGGATGTTTTGTAAATGTCTTCGTCAATCGTGTACCGTAATTACTAACCCTAAGTAAAATATTTTTTTTTTTGATCATTTTTTTTAAGTAACTTTACTGATATGTAACGAGCACAGACGTTCGTTACATTGTTGTTTTTTTTTATTTATTAAACATGAAAGTAAATTAAAAAGTTCGCATTTAAAAATTTTCTTTTAGAATTAAAAATTGAAATTAAATATCATCTTAAACTCGTATATATTAAATCGCACAGATAAAAAAAAAATTATTAAAATAAAACTGTATTAAAAATAGAAAAGGTATTTTAAAAACAAAAACTTAAAAAGATTTAGAGATAAAAATATATATTTGATTTGGAAAACAGGTTAATTAATCAGAAATGGAAATGATTGTTAATTAGTTAAATGTAAACCAGCCTTGGGCATTTAAATGTAAAAACATCGGTCAGATAGGGAAACAATAGAAACTTTTAGCAAATGAAATAAATCCATTGGGAAATCGGACCTCAACGAAAAGGATCATCACATCGATGACGTAATGTTAAGTCAATCTTTCAAAGTAATATAAAAGGAAAATTTGGAAATTATTATTTAGTGACTGGAAATTGATTATTACGATGTGACTATATGTAGTAGTACGAAGTTGGAGGTGAAGGAATTGACAGACGCACTGTCAATTCTTTCAGCTGTTAAAGAAAGGAGAAATGAACTATCGTTTCCTACATTGAGGACCAATTAAACTAAAAAAACCTCCGAATGAATAAATAAAACAACGGCTAAATGGATACCAATCTTAGGACGGAGTGGGAATTCCCGTTCAAACTTACAAACGACAGATAAAGATGAACTGTTTAAAACCGTAAGAACTTTACAATTAATGAACATTAAATTAAAACTTTTCGTATTTAAAATAATTGCATTAGTTTCCTATCTGACTAAAGTAGTTAAAATGTTATTTGATGTATTTTTTATTTATTTGTGTAATATCATTTCCATTTATTTAATTTTGTTCTTTAAGTTTATTTATGATTTCTGTTTTCCGATAAATTAAAATATATCAATGTTAAACTTAAGTCAGGCATGAATGGCTGTATAGATTTGTAAAGTTATATTAGGGGAGGGTAATCTTAGGTTATTTGTTTTGTGGTTAAATTGGGTCAATGGATTGGATATATTGGTGTGATTAGTAGATGTAATATTGATTCGCTACGGGCAGAATCGCTTCATACGCCGCACACTTCCGTTTGCCTATGGAAGGAATTATAAGTCGGATACCGCAGTTCCTTTCTATGGAGTTTTTTGTTTTATTGCTCTTCTTTGCAGATAGATGTAATATTCCTATCTCATAAGAGGCAATTTCTTCCCTTAACCTTTTGTGCTGCCATATTTTATTACATTGAATACATCGATATATCAGATGAATTGATGCCAGTTTGACTGCGAATTTTAGCCTAAGGTTAAATAGGGATAAGAATATTTTATTTTCAAATGCAAATCTATGTGGTCTATTCATACTTGACCCTAAATAAAAATGCATTAAATTTAAGTTGTTTATAGACGCTTGCATGGATTGGTTATCGGTTAAGTATGTTTTGGGTTTTCATATTTGATCAAAATATATAGACATTCGATAAATAATGATACCTTACGGTGAGTATCTAAAATGTATTTATTCGGATGTCTTTTAAGTTATTGGTGACAATGCAAGTATCTTATGGTGAATACTAATGGGTTACGTATAAATTTCCCTCCGCAATTGTCAGTAATCAATAATTTTGTATTTTGATCGTTTATGTTTACTTTGAAATGTTTTTGACTGTGAAATCTATGTAACCGATCTATATTCAACATTATAAACAAGCTTTCATAAATTTATCTGTGCGAACTTAATTAAAATGTAAAATTAGAATATAATAGTAATTAAATGTAAATTAAAGTCAAAAATCAAAGTTAAAAACAATGTTAAATGTTAAAATGTAAAACTAATACTAAAATAATTTTAAATCTTATATATATGTGCATAAATAAATGTTTGTATGTTAATTACTGGCAGTGGCTTATTTTATTTATTTTTTTAATGTTGAAATCTAATTAGATAAGATATGATATTATTTAATCTCTGCTATTCCACTGAGCTAGTGACCTTGGGCAAACGATCGGAATCCAAATATATAAAGTAAAATAAAAAAATTTTTTTAAACTTAACGTACCTGCCTACTTTATAAATTTTTCTAGGTTCAAATGCCTAGATGGCGCCCCGTAGTGCAGTTTACGTTAAGTGCTATTCTCCGGATCGTTACAGTAGGGATCTAAAAGCTACAGTTTAATAACTGACAAAAAAGCTTAAAAATAATTACTGGATTAAAAATATAAAGAAGATCAGTAATTCATTGATCATGTTAATTCTAAATGTTTATTGCATTGAAAGCAACCTATGAAGATGAGAAAAGAGATCACAATTCCATTAATTCCAGAAATTGTACTTTCTTATAAGATGACAATGATATTTTGAATAGATTGAAAGAGTATTTTAATCATCTTTTGAATAATGATACAAGAACTGAAATTATGACTTGATGATAGTATATTGATTTTATATTACTTATATAGATTTGAACTTAGATATATAGCTTAGTTATGTCAACCCAGATGTTGAGAAACACAGATTCAAAATATGATGCTCACAGCTTTATGATAGATTACTTTATCACAGGGTAACAACTATTACAATTAAGTTTACTTAAATATTGTATGGAAATAAGACTTGGACATGCTATAATGTTGCAATATAAAAGCCATTAGAGAAGTTTCAATTAAGGATCTTTCATAAAAATTGTTCCAAAAACTTTTTTCACAAAATTAAAAATGAAAATCGTCTCTCTTTAATGCTTACAAATTTATCATCATTAGTAATAATTCATACCAACATATAGCATATGAAAATAAATAACCTTTAATGATCAAATATTTTCACCTAAACATTTTTTTTGATAAATTATATCCAATGCCTTGAATAATTTAATAAAGTTATATAGTTTTTATGGCAGTTCTGTTGTAGTTGTATAGCTATAATAAACCATGTCTACAGTATTTCTTGATTCTCTAAAATCAGCATTAAATACTCTAAGAAAAACAAGAACTAATAAAATCACAGACAGCCATATAACATGATTTGACTCAAACAATTTGATGACATAGGCTAAGTTCAGAGTTGCCATGTATGATATATATTGTAATAAAATAAGCCATAGGGGTAAGAATAATAATGACTAAGCATTGTAAATACACTAATTATCACTTAATAAATTTTAAAAAGAGGAGAACTTTCAAATTACTCTTAAAAACTACAAATGCTAAAGCATAAACCAAAAAGTAGTTATATAATTTTCTTCTTTTTTTCCCCTCTGTATTAATTTTTATTTTAACATATCATACCATTTACAACTTTTTTAAACACTTTATTAATACTATTTATTTAGATCAAAACTAACAGTTTTAACTGTCCTGCAGTCATTATCAGAGTTACAATATTCAAATATATAATTATGTAATTAATATACTTATACACATATTCATATACATAATTAAATACACAAAATGAAACAAAAATAAAATATACTGCAACGGGCACATACGGGCACATACATACGTTACATTGTTTTTTATTATTAATCATGAAAGAAAAATAAAAAGTTTGCATTTAAAAATTTTCTTTAAGAATTAAAAATTGAAATTAAATATCATCTTAAACTCGTATATATAAATCGCACAGATAAAAAAAAAAATTATTAAAATAAAACTTTATTAAAAATAGAAAGGTATTTTAAAAACAAAAACCTAAAAAGATTTAGAGATAAAAATATATCTTTAATCTTGGAAAACACATTACTTAATCAGAAATGGAAATGATTGTTTTAATTAGTTAAATGTAAACCAGCCTTGGGCATTTAAATGTAAAAACATTGGTCAGATAGGAAAACAATAGAAACTTTTAGCAAATAAAAAGAAATCCCTATGGAATCGGACCTCATCAAAAGGACCATCGCATCAATGATGTAATGTAAATTCAATCCTTCACATTAATATAAAAGGACAAGTTTGAAAATTATTAGGGGATTAATGATTATTACGATGTGACTATATGTATTAGTATGGAGTTGGAGGTGAAGGGATTGAAAGAGGTACTTTCAATTCCTTCAGCTGTTAAAGAACAGGGAGTGAAACATCGTTTTCTACATTGAGGACCAACTAAATTAAAAAACCTCCGAATGAATAAATAAAACAATGGCTAAATGTATACCAATATCTTCAGGACGACGTGGGAATTCCCATTCAAACTTACTAACGCCAGATAAAGATCAACTGTTTAAAACCGTAAGAACTTTACAATTAATGAACATTAAATTAAAAACTTTTCGTATTTAAAATAATTGCATTAGTTTGCTATCTGACTAAAGTAGTTAAAATGTTATTTGATGTATTTTTTATTTATTTGTTTAAAATCATTTCCATTTATTTAATTTTGTTCTTTAAGTTTATTTATGATTTCTGTTTTCCAATAACTTAAAATATATCAATGTTAAACTTAAGTCGGGCGTGAATGGCTGTATAGATTTGTAAAGTTATATTAGGGGAGGGTAATCTTAGGTTATTTATGTCATTGTTAAATTGGGTTAATGGATTGGATATATTGATGTGATTAGTAGATGTAATATCAGATTCGCTATGGGCAGAATTGTTTCATATGCCGCACTCACCTGTTTGCCTATGGAAGGAATTATAAGACGGAGAACGCAGTTCCTTTTTATGGAGTTTTTTTTATTGCTCTTCTTGTCAGATAGATGTCATATTCCTATTTGATGAGAGGCAATTTCTTCTCTTAACTTTTTGGTGCTGCCGTATTTTGTATTACATTGAATGCATCGATATATCAGATAAATTGACGCCAGTTTTGGCTGCAAACCTTTAGCCTAAGATTAAATGGGGATAGAATGTTTTATTTTCAAATGCAAATTTATGTAGTCTATTCATACTCAACCCTAAATAAAAATGCATTAAATTTAAGTTGTTTATAGATGCTTGCATGGATTGGTTATCAGTTAAGTATGTTTTGGGTTTTCATATTTGATCAAAATATATAGACATTCGATAAATAATGATACCTTACGGTGAGTATCTAAAATGTATTTATTCGGATGTCTTTTAAGTCATTGGTGACAATGCAAGTATCTTATGGTGAATACTATTGGGTTACTTATAAATTTCCTTCTGCAATTGTCAGTATCAATGATTTTATATTTTGATCGTTTATGTTTACTTTGAAATGTTTTTAACCGTGTAATCTATGTAACCGATCTATATGCAACATATTAAAACAAGCTTTTATAATCCCATCTGTGCGAACTTAATTAAAATGTAAAATTATAATATAATAGAAATTAAAATCTAAGGTAAAGTTAAAAATAATGTTAAATGTTAAAATGTAAAACTAATACTAAAACAATTTTAAATCTTATATATATGTGCATAAATAAATGTTTGTATGCTAATTACTGGCAGTGGCTTATTTTATTCTTTTTTTATATATACTCTTATATTATATTATTAAATCTCTGCTATTCCACTGAGCTAGTGAAATGGGCTAACGACCGAAATCAAAATAAATTTTTTTTTTTTGACTTACGTATCTGCCTACTTTATAAATTTTTCTAGGTTCAAATGCCTAGATGGCGCCCTGTAGTGCAGTTTACATGAAGTGCCCTTCTCCGGATCATTACAATACATTTTAACCTGACCATTATAAATAATCATTTGCCATTTTATTAATTTACTCTTAAATAATTCTATCCACATTTATTTTATATCGCTTTATTTTATTTTTTTTTAAAATTATTTATTATAATTATAAAATTTTAACATTTATTCTACTATTTAATACATATTATTGTCATTTTATTTATATTATAAATCAACTTATAACCTTTTTTTTTTGATTTTTATTAAATATTTTATAATTATCAATTATCTTTTCCCACATTACAAATTACTTTTTTTACATTACAAAAATTATCTGAACATATTAATGGACCTTCAATTTTATGAAATTTTTTTAAATAGAGCACCAGCAATTTTTGATATAATGTTATGTTAACTTTACATTTTACCACAGAAAAAATATAATTTGAAGTCTAGGATCAAATATTATTTATAGAAAAAAAAAGGTTTCCATACAGAGCAGGGTTTGAAATTCATAACTATAACTCTAATAATAATAATAATAAGGCATATGTAAAGCAGGTTTATAATTAAAAGTTAATTGTATAATAACTTGAATTAATAATTCATAAAAGCATTTGTTTTTAATGCAGATATGACTGTTTCAGTTAATTTATCCATAACAATAATAAATTCAATTACAATACTATAATATTACCTTTCAAATATAAGTAGTCAAGGAATAATTTTTAAATGAAAGTAACTTAATAATTTATATTTTTACAGACTTGAGAGATATTTTCCTATTTTTTGCCTATATTAATATAAATTAAATTATATGAAAGTGAATGTCTTTCACTCTATGGCAAGTATAATATATAATTACAATAAATAATTAATATGTCATTTCAAAATTAATTAAGAGGTTCTATAATCCAGAATTAAAATAGTTTATTCATTAAAAAAGAATTATCTCAAGAAAAAAACTATTGTTTAAATATAATAATATTGATATAAATATATTTCAAAGAAACTTTAGTGAGTGAAGATTAAACATTTCAAAGTCATTTGACAAATTTATTACTTTTTTTTGCATTTTTTAAAAGTTTTTGAAATTCTAAGCAAAGGCATACAAAATATTAAGAACTGTTATAAGTATTGAAAAACGTAAGTCTCTAACAATTTTAATATTGTGTTCCAAAGAATATTAAATTGATAATAAAGTTTAATGTAAATAAATAAATTGATAATTAATAAATGATTTTACATTAGCTAATCCATAGAAAATTTCCATGACATGTTAATTCTGCATAAAGATCAATTAGTAATTGTACAAAGGTAACAATTTAAACTTCCCATCATATTTTTTTTTCTTTTTAATAATGTAGATTTTGCACTTCCCAGTAGACTTTGCTTAAAGTTTTTCTTTCTGAATTAAAACATATTTAAGGATACATTATTTTAATAAATAAATTAAACTTATAATTATTAGAAATAATTAATCTGCAATGAAATAATAAAAATTAATTAGCAAAGAAAATAAGCTAGTTTTTCTCTCCTTCCCATGTAAGTGACACCTATTTTCTTCTTCATTTTATACTCTTTATCATATAATTGATTTTATTAATTAAAATTGAAACTGTTTAAATAACCTCTTCAGGACCTCCTATATTAATGTTTAATGATTAATTTGGTAACCATAGAAATGAAGCTAAAAATAGAAACTCATTTACATATTGTCTAGACAGTTAATTAAAAATATTAAATTATAAGACAATTATTTATGCAACCAAAATTATAATAATAAAATAAATATTACATAACAAATATGTTGTTTTGAATAGAATATTAATTTACATTAATCTTTATAAGAATTTTATACCTTATTAATTAAATGAGAAGTACTCCTGAATATCTTTTATTGTTTTTAAATAAAAATAGTTAAGAATAATTAAATATTGCAACCAAGGAAGTGAAAGTTAAAAATTAAAATGCAACTACAATCACACACATTTTTAAAGGTTTTTCTTTAATTGAAAAGTAATAAATTTTAATAAAAATAAATTAATTCATTATCTTCTTTTAATTAACATGGCTTCACTTTATTTTTCTGATTTAATCTTTATATAATTATTATTAATAAAAACATACTTTTCATACTAAATAACTTGAATAGAAATGATTTTTATCTACAGGCAAATTAAATACTACTACTTATCATTAAAAAATTAAACTTAGTTATTATTGCAATTTGATTTAAACATTCAATTTAATATACATTAGCTTATTATTATACAGAGAAATATGTTTCAATTTAAACAATCAAAGTCTTACAAAACTACATATGGCTTCAAACCAATGCAATAAAAATATTAAAATGATTTTAAAAATAATGAAGACTTATAAAAAAATTTAGAATGGGTTATAAAATGACTTAGCATTTAACTATAAGACATTAATAAAATTAACTTGCAATAAAATTAACTTATTTAATATTTTTTTAGATTTAGTCAAATTGGACAGCTGGAAATTTAGTTTAATTGGCAAAGGATAAAAATTAGAATGTATAAATATTACTAATAAAACAAGTCACAAAATTGTGTAAATTGTTTTAAGCTTGTATTAAAATGTTCACTAGAAGGAACTTTCCACTAGCTCCATTCACACTGTAATGTATGAGTTCTGAAAAAGAAAGAATTTAAAATCTCTATCAGAAAGTCATTATCTTCAGACCAATTGTTTTTGAGCTTATGGCTCTCCTCAGTGAGAAACTAGGACTCCAGACAGATCAACTCAAAAGTCAGAACTTATCTAATATGTTACTATTAATTTGAAAACCTGAATTTTCAGACACATAAATGTCTTTAAATCCAGCCTTACAAACTATCTAGCTATATGGGTCTGAAATCAGTTCAGTTTCATCATATATTAATAGCCTCAACAATATAACATCACAAAAGCCATATAATACTTAATAAAACAAGACACAAAATTGTGTAACTTGCTTTTTCAGCTTGTATTAAAATGTTCACTAGAGAGAGCTTACCACTAGTTATCCGTTTTGTAAGACTGGATTTGAAGACATTTATAACTGTCTGAAAAATTTAAATTTTCAAATTTATAGTAACATATTAGATAAGTGCTGTCTTTGAGTTGGTAGTTTAGATCTAGTTTCTAGACTCCCAGCCCTCCACTGAGGTGAGCCGTAAGCTCAAAAACAGCTAGTCTGGAGGTAGGGATAATGATAGAGATTTGAACTCTCTTTCAGCACTTATAAAAATAAAGCTTGTTTAGAACTATTGGTAAGCTCCATCTAATAATCATTATATATATATATATATATATATATATGATAAACAAGAACAAGTTAATTTTTTTTTTTTTGCTCCATCTGTGATCATAAAATGCAAGCTATAGGCAGGTTAAAATTTTTTTAACTTGTTCTTGTTTATCATAAATGTACCTTTGAAGGTTTTAGCAATGATATAGATTGCAGAACCTTTTAGCTATGTGGAGAAACTGAACTGAATTCAGACCCATATAGCTATATAGTTTGTGTAGCTGGATATTGAGATATTTACGTATCTAAAGATTCATGCTTTCAAACTTATAGGAACAGTTTACATAAGTGCTGTTCAATAGAGTTGGAGATTTAGATCTAGTTTCTAGTCCCCTACCCTTTACTGACGATTGCCAATTAGCATGAAACCATGGTTTAAAGGTCGGGACAATTTGAAAGAGATAATTTATTTTCGATTCTCTCTCAGCATTTATTGACAGCTTGAGTGGGCTATTGGTAGAGCTCCATCTGTGATCATATATATATATATATATATATATATATATATATATATATATATATATATATATATATATATATATATATATAAAGTTTGAAAGTTTCTGATTCATTTCATGATGCAATTTTAATTGCTAAATGATTTTTAACAAATTAAAACTTTATTTAAACTTGTTAAATACATTTAATTGGTATAATAATATCGAGCACTACTAACAGTTGATAAATGAAACTTAACTTTTTCCAAAAATAAAATGAACAATAATACTAAATAATGAAAATAAACCAACAGATAACTGCAAATATAAGATTCATTCTCTGGGTATTAGAGCAGCCAGATTAACTAATATCTCATTTTTATTTAGTCATTCTTTTGTAACTCCAGTCTTTTTTTTTATTTACATTGAATTACATTTTCTTTGTGGAATAAATATTACTTTTTTTTCACACTATAAAGGATATTTAAATACTTTTTCCTTTTTTTTTTATTTACATAAACAAATCTGTTTTCCATGAACCATATGCCTTTTTGAAATTTATAATTAGAAATAAATTTCAGTTTTTGAGTTTTCAGTTTTAGAATATTACCCCCCAAAATTCTACATGTTTCTTATCAAATATTGTAATTGTTAAAAACTCATTAAAATTGAGTATTATGAAAAGCATTAAAGTTCAAAAGTTTTATAATGCACTAAGCATGCTTTTTGCTGGAATTATGCTGCTGTGCTAAGAGAGAAAACAGAAAAAAGTATATACAGAGTCTTGGGCAATTTCAAAGGATTCACACTCTATCAACAGAAAGATTCATGTGATTGTTAAAAAACATTTAAATGCCACATTTACATATTAAGCCTCATTTACATATCAAACTATGTTCATATATATATAGGGACAGTTCTAATTGCTAAATTTTAAACAGCACTATGATTCTGGCTGTGGTTCACCAAAAGCATGCTTAACTCATTATAAACCTTTTGACCTTTAATGGTTGCCTTTCCATAATATTCAATTATAATGAGTTTTTTTTTAAAATTATAAAGAAAAGTTGCAATGTTTTTAGATATTTCTTTATTAACTTTATTGTCATTTTCAATTTAATTCTAAAAATGTTTATCTATAAGTGGCTAAAACGTCATTTATAATAATAAAGTTTTTTTATAGTCATATTATATATTCTTCCAATATTAATAAACATCTAATTGTTGTTAGTAGATATTCCAGAAAAATCTCAGTTAATTCACCATTCTTATCTTGGTTTACTTTTACCATTTATAGCCAAGTAGTATTGGATACATCATCAATTCTATTTTAAATTTGTAAGCCTTCTGTGGCATCAACTGACAGTTTTCTATTTTAAATTAATAAAAAAGCAACCTATTTATGAGCTAACAGCTCAAACATCAAAATGTTAAAAACCTTAAACCCATCTTAAATTTCTCAATGATTTATATAGTATAAAGCAATCACTACATCAAAAATCAGTTAATTAATGTTACATTCAATGTATTTACAATGCATTTAGAATAATAAATATAAATAGAAAAGTATTCAAAAAATTCTATAGTATACTATGAATGATTGATTGATCAAAAATAAACTCTATACAAGATTGAAATGATCAGCCATCTATTTGATGACATTAGGATAATCTATAAGTTTTATTTAGCATAAAGATGGAACTAAGAAAGATGTGAATATTAAGTGGAATTATAGTTAAAAATTAGAGAGACATTTAAAGAGATCAAGTCAAGTAATCATTTTCAATAAAGCATCAATTATAATTTTATTCATTTCATTAGCATTAAGCAATATTCATATATCCATCTAGCCAAAACAATTCAATTCAGCTCAAATCAAATCACTTTTGTGCTTTCACTTTTTTCATTTTCTGTCAAAAATCCAATCATAACCCACATTTTGTTTGCCATAAATCATCTTTTAATAATATAATCAAACTCTAAGACTAATTATTATCACTTTTACTACACAGACATAAATTGTAAAAAAAAAAAAAAAAACCTAGCTAAGAATAATGGTAAAAATAAATGTATATTTAAACACAGGAATTAGACATCTCAGTGACAAGTGGTGAAAGTAGCACCATTTTATTGCCATACTGTTTTTTTTTCACAGTCAGCACAAGAACATTATCTGATCAACCCAAACTAATTCATGACTTGTTTTGTTTAGATAATAATAATTAGATAATCAACTATGAACTAATAGCAAATGGTCTGAGAAAGAATTTTAATCTTTCTTGTGATATAAAAAAAGGAAGATTCATTTATCTTGGTTTTGCACTTCTGATTTTGGTATGACAATAAAAAAAAAGAATCATCTACTTAGGGCAATTCTTGAAATTTTAGAAAAATGAAAACAAAAAAAAATGATAATTCCACATAAGCCCAAACAACCATTGTTTTTTTTTAGAAATAAATTATTCATGAAAACCTATATTCTTATAAAATTTTCAAAAAACAAAGTTAAATTCTTTATCTTTAAAATGTTTATAGTGGGCACTGTTTCCCTCATTGCATGACTCATCCTAGCATTTCTCATTTCTCGGTTCCTTCCTATAGACCTGCAGATAAAAATTAGATTCTGGGAAACATGTAGACATATTTAACAATAACTATTCTCTAAAAAGTACAAAATGTATTTACTTCAGACAACTATATGACATTAGCCTGGCACATATCCAATACTCTGAAAAAACATACCAAACATAGTTAAACGTTTCATTGTTTCCCTGAAGGTTTGTGATGACGGTGTTCTAAGCTGTATTTTTATATTGAACTATTTCTATCATCTAACATGCGTATTGAATGTCTAGAAAAAAAATAACTTTATTAAAATATTCCAAATACATTCAAGTAACATTTTTCTAAAGACATTCAATATGCATATTAGATGATGGAAATAGTCCAATATAAAATACAATTAAACGTTTTACAGTTATTTTTAGATCATAATTTGCTGATAATTATCATCAAATTTAATAACATTAATTATAAATATTATTGAATGTATGAAATAGATATCCATTTATTTCTCGTTTTAAATCTAAATTAACTTGTGCGTGTGTGTGTATGTTTAAGACTTAGTAGAAAGTCATTGTAATTAGAAAATATTTTCTCACCTTTTTTTACAATATTAACTGTAATTTGCAAATCTATCCCTTGTTAATACTGATAATTAAAGTAATAATAATTAGACAAATCTAGAAACGCGTCATTATTTTCACTACAAAAGAAAAAAAATCGAATAGAAAGAAAGCTTTTAATGATTTGAAATACTATGTGCCATAAATCGGAACTAAATATTTTTTTGTAATTCCTCCGCTGTCAACTGTTTATTAAGTTTTAGTTAGTTCATCATCTAATTATTGAATTTGGAAGTCCGGAGGTTTTTGAATGTTTCTTTACATCTAGTTGCTGTACAGAGTATAGTATTTGATTAATAAAATTGTTTGAAATGTTTATCGTTTATTTTCTACAAAGTAATTTACTAAATTGTTGATAGATTTTTTTAAAAAAATGGTTTAAAAATTTTGATCAGAAAATCGTATATATATAATATAACAAATGCTTTTAGACTAATAGTTTACTGAAAGTTAAAAATATGATAATTTAAAATTCTTCTTCTCTACGAGGCTAATTACTAAACTGTACATTTCTTTACTTTTTTTTATGTTCCAAGGAGAAAGCGTTTTTTCCGATTGCTATCTTGTATTAATCCATGTCGCTTAGCACAATATTTGAGAGAAAAATTCCAAACTAAAATTTTTATGTGAAGAAAAAAATATTTGTTTTAATCCTTAACCTATAACTTGCAAGGAAGTATAATATCTTTTTTAAAAATATGTTTTTAATATTTAAAAAAAGCATGAAATGATTGCTTTGACGTATTTATGCATATACTATTTATAAGTATCGCACTTTCTTTACTGATAACTTTGATACCAATCATTTCAGTTCATTACATTATTTTTTATTAATCCTTTTATAAATTAGAGATTATTTCTAGCCCAGATATGCACTTTAAACCTTAATTAAAAAATAAAGTGTTTGCTTTTTTAATAAACATATAAACACAAAGGAATATTTTAATATCTTTTTTGTAAATATGTAATATCATTATTAGATATGAATTTATAAAAGTCCAATTAATGATTTGTGAGTAGAATGTTTAATACACGTAAAACAAACATTTTAATTTGTTATTGACAAAATCTATACAAACAATGGATATGATAGTAAGAATTGTGTGAACATGGCCAACTGAAATATGCTGGTCCAATATGAAATGCACCTTGGAATTAATTTGTCTTTTTCGGATATCTAAATTTATTAAAAAGGAATTTATATATATTAAAAAAGAATAACCATCAAGTAAAATATCTATACTATATATTGGGTTTAGTCTGGATTATATATATTAACACAAACACATGTAAATACATTTTATACTATATTTACTAATGAAACATAAAAACAAATAAACATTTGCATATTTACACTAAATTTGCAATGGCTACACTCCACCTACTACTACTATTAGTGAGATATGGCTCTTATAGGCTTCCTACCACTTCCAGCTGCATTGTGACAGCCTGCCTCATTAATATGTCTGATGACACTTCCGGATGTACTTGACAGCTTGACTCATGTTGGTGTTTGGTTCTAGGAGCTATCAGTCCTGAATGTGAACTTGCCTCACTGAATTAACTATTTTGCTTAACTGCAATTGTCTAGAAAAAATGTATTCTATCTTTCAGCTTTGTGACAGAAACTCTATGGCCCTACCTTCAAAAGGTTTTACTATTTATGGCCAGATTCTCATCCTTAATGAAAACATTTGGATTCAGTGAGCATCATCACCTATTGTCTCATACTTGTTATTGACTATTCATAATTTATCTGTATATGTATAAGTGATGGTGATGACATAGAATATGGACTAGCTCATTATTTGAAAGCAAAATGAGATATAATATTCCCTCCCTCTGGCTAAATATAGCCCTGGAAAACATAGTCATGCAGGTCCATTAGTAGGCATTTTTTCACCTGATGGCTTCATTAGGCTTAATGATTTTATCAGCATTACAGAGTAATCTTTTGTACATCTTAAAACAGTAGATTTATCACTGCTGGTTAATGACTGATCACTGGTAGATTGCGGTTTTTCTTTGTCATTAAATTAAAACAAACTACAAAACAATATATATATATATATAATATCTCCCCCTTATGTGTGTAGTTCTTAAAATATTATAATTGACATCAAAATGTGTGAAATTTTATCCATCAACTGGTCTTTATTTCTGAAAGTAATTTACACTAGCTAAATCAAAATGTTATTAAATTGAAAGTAAAAAATCTTTATACTGCTTTCTTGCAAGTCTTATTTAAACAAATGAAAAGAATAATTTTTAAGTGTGATATGTGAATTACTGAATATTTTAATATGTTTCTACCCTATGTTCCATATCTAAGAAACTATGTGACCTATTAAAAAGATGAGTGTTCCAAATAGATTTGGCTGTTATTACTTAGTTGTATACCATATTTCAAATTATTCTACTGAATTTAAATAAAATAAATTTCAATTTTAAAATTTCTTTCTAACTTTAAAAATATCAAAACTACAAATAAATAAACAAACATACAAAACAATTTTCCCATTTTATTAATCTTCGAAAAAAGTCTAATAAACAATCTTCAATACAAATGCACCATCTGAGTTTGCATTACAGACATCAGATAATGTTTAAATAAAATGACAAACAAAAATATATAAGTAATATTATTCAAATTGTAGTTTATAACTATGTAAAT
This sequence comes from Epiperipatus broadwayi, assembly GCA_028023455.1. NCBI lineage: Eukaryota > Metazoa > Onychophora > Udeonychophora > Euonychophora > Peripatidae > Epiperipatus > Epiperipatus broadwayi. The sequence goes on along the minus strand of JAQFVV010002211.1, from coordinate 15,949 downwards.
TATAAATGGTCATAAATAAACACATGTATGCATACCTATACCTATATAATAGTAACTGTGATAAGTACACTATAAGTTTATTATTTTTATAAATTAATAATAGCTTAGCACTTTCAAGAATTTTTGGCATTCTTATATTTGTAGCAAGATGAACTATAATCATGAACAGCTAATGTCATTATATCTAATAATACAAAATATTTCATTCATTAATAGACCAATAAAAAAATTGTTCTGATATAAACAGTTTAGTGTTAAATTATATATTATGTATATAGACATATATATTTGTTTAGTATAACAAAATATTTCATTTTTTATTCTTAATTTGCTTTAAGCTGTAAATAATTGAATTATTTACTTCATTAAATTGTAAAATAATATATATATATATATGTGTGTGTGTGTGTGTGTGTGCTGTATGCACAGACAATGAAGCTAGTATATATAAGATAGTAGCTATGAATGTGAGAGCAAGAAGTCTCTTGAAAGCATTTAGCTAAAATAGTATTTTATATTTGCTTTCAATTATATATACTAATTTCATTATCTGTGCGTACAGCACACACTCACACACACACACACACACATATATATATATAGTATTTAAAAAAATATACAAAATTATTTTGCAATCTAACTATAGAAAATATGAATACATTAACTCAATCAAAAAATCTAGGTAATAGATTTGGTAATTTTATTATATTTTTCTTATTCTAAAACAAACTTTTCTAAATAAAAAACCTAATTAAAATATGCTGAGAGTTTCTATCTTCTAGAGGCTTTCAGTTGTTTTTTATTTTCTTCTTGAGTACTTTTTTATTAGTGCACTTTTATTCAATTCATTGAAAAGTTCACTTTTAAAGCAAATCAGAACAGTACATGTTTGGTAGATATTTTTTTCTTTTGGACAGAAACTGAAATACATTTTTTTATTTGAACTTTAGTTGTTAAACATAGTATGTCATTATTTATTTATATTTTATTGATCCATTTCTTTTATCTATGCTTCATAAATAAATTAAATAAAAAATATCAATTCTTCAATATGGATAAATCAGATACTATTAAAGCTTAATATCAGAAGAATGACCTTTAAAATATATTCCCTTGTGACATATCCTGGATAGCATATAGACAAGATACATATTTTGATCCTTTAATCAGTTTATATTCAATAAGTAAATAAAGTATACTTTACACATATTGAGCTGTAAAATCATAAAGAAATAACATCACTTCATTTCTTTGGGAGTTCAAACTGAATTGGAAACTTTCTTCCTTTCTCTCTACTAACTTTAATTTAATCTCAATTCATTATTTATAGTAAATGCAGTGAAAATATAAAAACAAGATGATGTTCAAGATCTTTTTCTTTTTAATTAATAAAAACAAGTTATTAACTAAATTGCCATTCTTCTGGGTTTTAAAATTTACATTAGTAAAAACTAAAAAATAAGTTTTAGCTTTCATTGTATGTATGTAACACCACTAAAAACTTTCATATGTTTTAATTTCATAAAATTTTATAAATATGAAGAGCTGTCTATCTTAGTATCTTTGTAGGCTTATCTGTATTTTGAAAAAAAATATTTCAGTTTGAATTATGCCACTTCTTTGAGTTTAACAGTATCTCAGACTGATATAGTTTAAATGAAAATGATACTATTTGTATATTTTTCACCATCCATGGCTATATATTTTTTACTTTGTTTACACAAATATTATAATAGATTTTAAATATTTAAACCGAAAATGATTTCATTGGTTTAAATACCTTTCTTCTAGTTAAGTGCTTTTGATACTTCCAGTAGCATAATCATAGCTTTATGACATAATTTAGCTAATATTTAATACTATTTATATTTGTATAAATTAAATTTATTGTTTTTTTAATTCAAATTAATGTAGATGTTGTTACAGAGGCCATTTTTTAGGTAGAAGGATGTTAGTTTCTATTTTATTTAATGCATACTTGTCTTTGGCTATAGTCCATGTTTCTTTAATCTTTATTTTTCTGTCATCTATCTCAGTGCAAACAATATTTGCTTTAGAGAAATCAAATTCATGGCCTGACTGCAGCTCATGCTCTAAGATTAGTGAGGAGTATTCACTACTTGTTTTCATCCTGTTATATAAATAGTTATATTGGACTAGTCTTGTTGACATGTTCACTCGTTTCTTCATAATACACATTGGAGTAAATAGTATTTTTGCACATGAATTTACATACTATTTGGGGTACTGACAATGTAATTAGATTATCTTTAGAATTGTTCAACAGCTTGTTTAATGAAAGTGGTGAATGGAAACTTGTTTATCAGCACATATGTTTTTGATTTCTATATGATCCTTGATACATAAAAGAGGCTAGTTAATTTCTTTCTCCTTAATTACTGGTTTTTTAAATTTGTTGTAGTTTTTGACTGTGGCATTAATTTTTTGATGTTACACTCTGTATTTTTTTAGATTTTTGGTGTATTTATCTATATTGTTTCTCTGATCTATTTCAAATTTGCATAATTTTAAATTTCTGTGAAGAAAACCCTTCAAACCTGCAAATTTATGTGCCAAGGGAGTTAATGAGCTAGGGTGTTCTTCTAATGTTGAGAGGCTTCAGTCAATTTTAAAGGAATTATACATCCTAATCATTAATTCCTATGGCTCATAAATATGCAGGTCTGAAAGGTTTACTCCACAGATATTTAAAACTATGCAAATTTGAAGCCCATTGGAATAACAATATAGATACGTACAAAACTATGGGATCTAAATTCAAAAAAAGCTAATGCCACAAACAAAATATTCTACAAGAAATTTAAGAACCTGGCACAATCCTGCTTCAATGAGAAAAAGTGGATTAGGCTTCCTTATGTGTTAAGCATGACACAGAAATTAAAAAGCATGTGCTGATGAATATGACACAAGTTTCTGGTCATCCTCTTGTATAAAAAAACTGCTGAACAATTCTAAAAATAAAATACACAGAGAGGCTGTGCACTGATTAGTATGTAAAATCACTTGCACAAATACTTATTGCTCAAATGCATATTATGAGGAAACAACAGTGAACCTGTTCACAAAAATGGCCCAACATATCTACTTATAAAAAGTAGTGAATACTCTTCAATATTTTTAGAGCAGAACTGCAGTCAGATTATGAATTTGATCTCTCTAAAGTGGATATTGTATATACCAAGAGAGATAACAAAAAAGAAAGTTTACATAGGCATGGACTAAAGCCAACTACAAGTAGACATTAAATTAAAAAAAAGCTAGCATCCCTCTATCTAAAAAAATGGCTTCTCTCTAATAACATAGACTTGAATAAAAAACAAAAAATTTAATTTATGTAAATCTGAAAAACAATGTAAATTAAGTAATAAAGCTATGGTTATGATCACGAAAGTATTGTAAGTGCTTAGCTAGAATAAAAATATTTAAACCAATGAAAACATTTTCTATTTAAATGTTTAAACATTTATTTATTTATTACAATTAATATAGAAAATGAGGTAAAGTAATTTGTTTAGAATATAATAGTTTTGTAAGTAATGCATATAATAAAAAAATTAAATTTGTGTCATTATAATAGCAAATCACAATTTTACTAAAATAATAAATAATTTAAATTTTATTTCTCTATTTATGCAATCTATGGTTGTATATTTTTATTTTTATAAGAATATCATTAAAAAAAAAATTGTAAATAATGATTATAAAATCAAATTTAATTCATTACAATGAAGCAGTCGATCTTAGCCCAAGATCGAGCTTCACTGTTCTACTACTTAACCCATGTTTCATCCTGCTCCTTTTTTGTCATATGTATATAAACTATATGTGTGTTTCTAAGAAGCGTCTATAAAATTTATAAATATAAATTTTAAATAAATATTTATTTAATTATTTTAATATTAATGTCTCTAGATGTGACCCAAATATATACATATATTAACAGAGCATATATGTATAGAATTACAAGCAAATAGTGTAAATAATTTTATATTTTTTTCTTTAATTATATTTTATTTATTTTGTAATTATTTTTCTTTTTATAATTACCTAAAAATTCAAGAGGGAAGATTCAACCATTAACTGTCCAAGAGTAATTAAAGGGGCTGAGAACATTAGTTTGTTTCATGGTTTTAAAAGGAATTTTTAAATCAGAGTTAATGAAAGTAAAATTAAACCATGCTAATTGATTTTAAGTTAGCTGTTAACAATTGTATCAGATATATTTCCAATCTGGAAATTGATTTGAATTTATTTTAGGGCAGTTATCTAGCGATTGCATCTCCAATAACTATAGAGAAAATATTTTTGTAGATTCAGAATTCCATTTGAGTTAAGAAGTTTAATTAAAAGCATTCTTTAAATAACTTAAATCTTGTATAGATAGGACAGAAAATCTATTATGGGAGAGTTTGGTCAATGGTTGCTAAACTACTTCATGTCCTTTTGATTTTTGAAATGATTTTTGAGTAGAGGGACCTAAGCCACCTTTCCCTCAATCTTCAGCCTGACTCTTTGCCATGCTGCAATGTAGCATTTGCTGATAAAGAGTGCCCATACCATAAGAGAACTGCTGAGAGAAAAAAAACATGCTTTTAGCTTAAGTAAAATCTGCTTGCCATGAAAACCAAAGAATGCCACATTCCACCTAAGATTCATCTGTACTTCATTTCAGAAAATCATCAGGTAATGAACCTAAAGTCATTATAATTGCATTACCTTGAATTCTAACTCCTAATACTTAAAAATTAATGTTTACTTTATGTTAAATCTCTTTTTAACTCACTAATTGGCAAGTATGTTAAATTAATAATTATTTTCTGTGTATCAATTCTTTACAACCTAAATTAATCTTACTGTAAAATCTTTCATCCAACTCATGCTTCTTATTATTCTTATAATTTAGTATGGTTAAAATTTATTATAAATAATATTTTTATATATTTTCACTTAATTTTATTTGTAAATGTCAATCAAACCCAGTCTTATGAGCTTTGTTTATATCCCACTGTGGAATAGAAAAAAAAAAAAAGGGGGGGATTAATTAGTTCATGTTCTTTATTTCTAAATAGCTGGTAAGATTGATTTTTCTTTTAAATGAATATATGCCTTTAAAAATATTTTGTCATAAATTTATACAAAATGTACAAATACCTTTTAATCTGGGGCGGATGTTCATGTACGTTAAGTTTATTGATTTATTTATTGATCATCATCACCAAAAGACTACCAAATTCTATTTTATTTGCACTTTTTGGTGCATGAATTTTAGTTTTTTTATATGTTAAACAAAATAGGATTGATTCAAGAAGGGGAAAAAATGTACACTTGATTAATTATAGTTTTAGCTTCTGATAAATGATTTTATATTACATGAGTCATTATTTTTACAAATCATTACATATTTGTTGAACTACTTAAGACTTTATTTTAGTATTTAAATCTAATGTTTTCATATACTTATAGTAGCATTGCTGGCATATGTCAAATTATTAATGGGCCACATAGGGTTTTGGTCTGATTCACCCATATCTCACTTTGGGGAGTCATGATTTTCTTCATTTGTCATTCTTCTCCCAAAGTATATATTTCTATACTGCTCATATCTGTCTGTACCTCACTCCAGAAGATTGCAGAGTCTTTCATTCAAAACAGTGATATAAGTCTACTCCCTGGAACAAGCCAGTTAATGTAGTTGAAGCTGTACATGGACTTACCATAATCTGTACCCATAGCAACTTCCTACCTACCTTTCCATTTTGGTACTCCTCAGTCTGAAGCTGGCGTACCACCTTAAAATAGAAGAATGATGTTTTCTTGGCCAAAGTTGCCACTTTCTCTGTCACTAACATAATTCTAGTATTGCAATTTTTTATATTTCAATTCATAGCCTGTTTGAAAAAATAAATCATAATGTCATGTGATAATTAAACATTTTTCTCTTTAAATATTTTTTGTTCGAGTTTTAGATTCAATCTTTCATGAAGCTGCCCTCCTCTTTATTAAAATAAGCCATTCCCTTATTTATAGAGTTTCACAATATTTGATCGTTAAATGTAGAATAAATAAATGTTTTTAGTATACTTATTGATCAGAATGTACCTTATTTAATTGTTATAAAAAATGCTATGAATAAAATAAAGCTATGTATCAAATTCCAAGGGCATTCTATTAAAGTCATATAAACAGTGAAACTCTATTATCGTATCTTTATATGTTTTCTAAATGTATAAAACGTCCACCAACCACCCAGATAAATCTGTTTTTATCACATTAAATATAATTCAATTTCCAAATATACATTCAGTATTGTAACTCCACACTAAATTGATATCTGTTAAAATAAACATAATTGACTCTAAATTATCAAATATTTGTAATCAAAATAAAGTTTAAATTGTGTGAAGTTGATTATATACAAAATCATCTTGAATTTTGTTAAAGTAAATATTCATATTTTAAAACTTAATCCAGTGTGTTTGAATCTCATTAATATATTTATGTTTGTTTTTAACTTAAGTCTTAGGTTCACTCAATCCCTCATCATCATTATCACCAATTGAGTTCTCATGCAAAATGTTGTAGCACCGGGTCGGGAATGAATGAATTCATGTGGTATCACTGTAGGCATTGTCTGTAGTGTTATAGATTTAGGGAATGTGCAAATAGGTTAGAATTCATGATTGCTCCTGACCTGGGTATCTTGGGCATGATTGGATTCGGGGTACTTTTGCTTAGATAATGGCTAAAAATAATAAATATATTTGATGTAAATAACAAAATAAAAGGAATCATCTAGTAACTAGTAAATTATGTTATTTGCTCTATTCATAGATAATTATTATTGACAGAAGTAAATTAAACTACTGACTTTAGTAGCTAATAATAACCCTTTTATCTTGAATTTATTTAGTAATATAACACAGACTTACTCGTTTCTTTATCTACACCATAGTTAATCAATGAAAATAATTAATTTCTTTATAAATGCCTGAACATTTATATGTCTAAAATTACAATTGCAAAGAAAATAGATAATTTATTGAATGAATAATGTAAATATATATGTAAATATAATAGTAATAAATAATTCGTGGGAACGTTTACATTATAATATTAAATAATAAATAAATTACAGATGCATTGATAATTACTATTACATAATTATTAACAGTTATATATTTAAACGTAAAATGAATATAATTCCCACAATGCTGTTCTATTGTATTTCTAACACCTCATACATTTTTACATTAGCATCTTGTGTATAAAGTTTTTTTTTTTTTTCTAAGTAAAAATAGCGTTTTTAGTTTTGTTTGCTTATTGTTATTTTTTTCAAGCAATATTTTTATTTTATTCCAATTAAATATAATTTGTTCATTATAATTATAGAGCCTATTGAAGATTGAGAATATGTAGTTTCTGTCTCTAAAATTTTGTTATATAAAATGACTAATTTATAGAGTGAATAATTTAAATAGAAAAGATATATTGCATAAATGTAAATATAATAACAATAAAATATTAAATATTATGCACAGTAAATATTGTTAATACAGAATAATAATGGTCATATTACATAGGTAATAAAATTTCAATCAGATTTAAATAACATTATTTATAAAAATTAAAAAACAAAAATTTCAATATTATATAATGAGTAAAATTTATAAATGCCTTATGTCTGTGAGTGTAATATCTATACAAATACCAAATCTGTATTAAAAGCAAAGTTTTAATTAACAATAAAAATATTGTAGTGTTTAGCATGTTTTTGACATATAATTGTCATAGATGTAGCATTGCTTGTAACTGAGGTAGGGGAATAAGACCCTGTTTAAAAACTAAAAAAATTACCATCTTATTTGCATAGTGCATTAAATAGAGCATGCCACTTTTTGAAAAGGGGAATGCATGACTCTTTCTTATTAATGGCAAAATTGTCCTGGGAAATGTGCCAAGCCTCCTTGACCTTTTGCTTGGCATCATTATGTTTCAAACAAACAACATTAAAACATGTGACTCAAAATGATGGTCATAATTACTGAAATGCTGGAAAAATTCAAGTTAAGAGTCTGAATGTGTATTTTGCCTGATTAAATATCATCATCATCATCATTATCAACCATTATCAATCCACTGCAGGATGAAGATCTCTCCAAGTTTAATCCATCTTCTCCGATCTTTGGCTTCTCTTCTCCACATCACCCCTACACATTTTCTTATTTCATCCATCCATCTTACATGTGGTCTCCTTCTGGGTCTTTTACAATCTCTTGGAATCCAGTTTAAAATTTCAATTGTCCATCTATTATCATCTCTTCTAGCAATATGTCCAGCCCAACTCCACTTCAATCTTTTAATTTTTTCAATGAGGTCAGTAACACCTGTTTGTTCTCTTACCCATACATTGCGTTTTCGATCTCTTCTTGTTACTCCCAACATACATCTCTCCATACTTCTTTGAGTGGTCTGAAGTCTCTGTATTGATCTTCTATTAAGTGTCCAAGTCTCAGATCCATAAGTAAGAACTGGTAAAACACATTTGTTAAAAACCTTTCTTTTCAAACACATAGGCATATTTCCTTTTAATATCAAGTTATTTCTACCAAAAGCACTCCAACCAAGTTTAATTCTATGATTAATTTCCTCTATTATGTTTCCATCTGTATTAATAATCTGACCAAGGTATTTGTAACTCTTAACTTCTTCTAATTCATCATAATCAATCTTTATTTTCATATTTTGAGCAAATCGATTAAACATTACTTTAGTCTTTTTAACATTTATCTTTAGTCCTACTTTCCTACTTTCATCTGATAACTCCTGCAACATTTCCTGCAGCTCTGAAGCATTATTTGCAAAAACAACTACATCATCTGCGAAATCTAAATGACTTAAATAATCTCCATTTACTTTCACTCCTTTAGTTTCCCATTTTAATCCACAAAATACTTCTTGCAGCACTGCTGTAAAAAGTTTTGGAGATATGGAGTCACCTTGTCTTACACCTTTCTCAATGTTGACTTTCCCAGTATCATTATGTAATCTAATTGTTGCTGTTGCATTTTTATAAATATTCTTTAAAATATGACAATATCCGGGATCTATACCTTGATGATCCAATGCTTTAATCACTGAAGAAATGTTTATAGAATCAAATGCCTTTTCATAATCTACAAATCCAAAACATAATGACAACTCATATTCATTTGTCCTTTCTATAACTTTTCTCAATACTTGAATATGATCTACTGTACTAAAACCACTTTTAAATCCAGCTTGTTCTCTTGGTTGGTGAAAATCCAAGGTTCTCTGTAGACGAGTTGTAATTATCTTGGTAAAAATTTTATATAAAACTGATAAAAGGCTGATAGGTCTGTAATTTCTAATATCTTCTTTATCACCTTTTTTAAATATTAATATTATTACTGCATTCTTCCAATCATCCGGTACATCTTTATCATTTAGACATTTGGTATATAACTTTGCTAATATTTTTTCTGTTTCTTCACCTGCTTCTTTTAATATATCAATTATAATTCCATCATTACCTGGAGCCTTTCCTTTTTTCATACATTTAATTTCATTTCTCACTTCTTCATTTAAAATTCTGGGCAATTCGGAAGATGTAATAGATATAGGAGGTACTTGTTCTTTATTACTATATAATTCTTGATAAAAATCTTCTACCAATTTCATAATGTCATCCCTCTTTTTAGTAATAATTCCATATTTTTTCCTTATTGCAGATATAAATTTCCTACCAATACCAAAATGTTGTTTTACATTCTTAAGACTTTTATTTTCTTCTACAGCTTTTCTTGCTAGTTCACAGTTATACTTTCTTATATCATTTTCAACTCTTTTCCGCACCATTTTACAAAATTCGAGATATTCAATTCTTTTTAATGCATCATTCTTGCATATCTTCATATTCCTTCTTTTCTTCATAAGTTCTCTAGTCTCAGTAGAAATTTTATTAGTCAATTGCTGCTTTTTTCTACCAGCTATCTTTGTTGCAGTTTTTAAAAGTGTATCAGTTATTTTCATATTAATTTCATTCAAATCTGAATCATGTTCAAAATCTACTAATACTTGAAACCGATTTGTAAGTTCTAATTTAAATTCATTAGAATGTTTCTGAAGATTAGGAATATCAACTGTAAATATAGTTTTTCTTAATAATTTTTGTCTCTCTAGTTTTACATTAACATGTATCTTACCCCTTACTAATCGATGATCACTTCCTGTGTTAAATTTATTAAGAACATTACAATCTTGAAATATGTATTTCCTGTTAGTCAAAATATAATCCAATTCTGCTGTACCTTCATTTGGATGCTTCCATGTCCATTTCCTTCTAACATTTTTCTCAAAAAAAGAATTCATAATATAAAGTTTTTCCTTCTCTGCAAACTCCACAAGTCTATGTCCTCTCTCATTTCTATTACCATAACCAAAATTACCTACAACACTTTCATCTTTCATTTGTTTACCAATTCTAGCATTAAAATCTCCCATAACAATTTTAAAATGTTGTTTACTCTGATCAAAAGCCTTTTGTACATCCATATAAAAATCTTCTACTACTTCATCACTGTGAGAACTTGTTGGGGCATAAACCTGAATTATCTGCATTTGATATCTGCTATTAAGTTGTATAACTAATCTTGCCACTCTGTCTGATACACCATAAATCTCCACAATATTGTTCTTCCACTTTTTATTTATAATGAATCCTACTCCACTTGTATTTCCAATATTTGTGCCTTTATAATAGAGCATATGTCCACTTTTTAAATCAATTGTCTCTTCACCTTTTCTTCTAACTTCACAAAGTCCAATAATATCCCATTTAATATAAGAGAGTTCTTCTTCTAATTCTTGCAATCTTCCTTCACTTGAAAGTGATCTGCAGTTGTAAGTACCTAAATAAAAAGTCGTCATCAAATGGCAGCCTGGGTCCGCCTCCAGGATATTCTTAGCACCCTCCGCCTTCGGCCACCAACCACTGCCTTGGTTGGTGACTTTATAGCCTCCTGGGATTAAGGGCCATGCTTTATTTTTGTCTGTCATAATTGTATAATTGGGAAAAATCTTTATCATTTACACAAACATTCATTCTGCCTTATCAGGCACTGAGAAGAAAGACCATGGTGTTTCTTGATCTTAAACTCAGAGGTAAAAAGCCAATAAACTCACCACACTGGCTAATGCATGTTGGTGAGCAGCCCATCCATGTTCGTATACTATATGAATAAACATATAGTAATAACAGCTGCAATGACAAGAATGTATGGAGTGGACATTAGGAATTTGCCCTGCTCGGTTCCTTTAAGGCCTCCAAGAGGAATCAAAGATTAAATATATATATATATATATATATATATATATATATATATATATATATATATATATAAAAAGCTGAGCCTGTCAGGTAGACAGTTGGCCCAAGATTCACTATAGTAAACAGACAGGCATGAAGAAAATTGGCATTTGATTTTCTATACAATTTGAGAATAAAGATTCAGTGGTAGTCTATCTTTTTAATTTACTGGTAAAAAGGGAAGGAATCCATAGTCCAACTTGATTGGTAGGAGTGATAATTTTATGAATCAAATTAGTGACTTTGGGTATGTAGGGAAGAGTCAGACAGGTTTATCATTGGTTGTTGTGGGTGGGTGTTGCATTTTACAATAAAAGTTCTTGTTAGCTTGAATGAGAGATGAAAACTTAAATCCCATGTTGTGCAGATCGGATATGTATGTATTAATATTATTTTTTACAATCAAACTTGCATTTAAACAGATAAAAGTTTCTAAATAAGAATGCCTGAAGCCCTACAAGTTTGAGTACTGTTGGTTTAATAGATTTTGAGTATATGAAACCACGAATGTGGAGAGTTTTGATCAGCATTTTGTAGTCAAATGAGCCTGTATCTCATTGAATTTACAAATTGAGAAATTTGATGCCATTATAATTTGTCTCCATTTTTAAAAGATATTTCAATGAAGAAACAGCATGAGATCCTGTCGGATTTGAGTGATGAGAGAATCTGGAGAACAAATGAGGATGTCATCAATCTATCATAGGTTCAATAATGCAGGGTTCAATGTAAAGTACTTAGGTAAGATTATTTCTTTGAACTTGTTGAGAAAAATAATGGAAATGTACCCACTTATGGAAAAACTCAAAAGTCACCCCTCTTCTATTTTATAATATCTGTTGTTGAAAGAAGCAGTGTTGCTGTTATGTATCCAGGTTAAGCAATCAATCATAAATGCTATTTTTTGTGCATTATACTCAACATGTTCTAGTGTCTGCTTGATAATCTGGATGGACCTGTACATGAAATAGTCCCATAAAGTTCTGCTATGTTCAAAGATTCTAGGTAGTCTTGTCCATGGATATGACTGGTTTTAATTCATTCAAATAAAGATTTCACTGTATATTTGCCAAAGCCAAATAGATCAATTAGACATTTCCCTATCATTTTTGTGGCTTTATGATAATAAGCTCTGCAAAAATAGATCATAAGGTTCAGGGGAAAACTAATAATAAATTAAGAAAAATATGTTTGTTCTGAATAATAAAATGTTACATTATATAGTGTAGCACTTTATAAATGTGCAAGTTAGTAATTCTAAAAATAACATTGATGGACTCTAATAAGAGGTATTATTTAGTAAAGCATTCTGATTACAATCAAATTGTTGGGAAAAAAAGGAAATATTAAAATAGAAAACTTGAAAAGGAGCTTCCTCATGTAGCTGGCATGTTCATAAAAAATTCAAATAAGTCAAAAAATTCTGTAAAAGCAATTTATGCTATTTTAAAAAAAAAAAACCAGTCAGAAAATTCAAAACCATTTTCCAAAAGAAATTTATAAAAGAGTATCCTAGCTACTGTAGAATTAATCTGTCTAATATATATAAAAAAAATCAAGAATATATATCATTAAGAATAATTACAAAGTGAATTGAAAAAAAAAGTCATTAAATGTGAAACAGTCACTAATAATATTGATATTGTTTTATTTTTAATTAACACAAAAAAATTATGGCCCTTGTTTAAAAAAAAAAGTTGAAATTAATCTCAAGTTGAAATGGTTGTCCACAACTAATGATTGGGATAAATTAATTAAATTTTTGACCAAGTATAGGAGGGTAATTTTTAAGTTCATAATTGTATATGGCTCATGAATGATATAACTATCCAAACATCCCTAGGCAGAAAAAAAGTTCCATGCCCCAGGTTTAATGTTTAGAATTGAAATGTTAATGGGATTTCTTTATTTCTTTATTAATGATATTAATTGCAATGTATATTAATTTTATATACATATATTAACATAATTCTGAACTCTTTTAATTATTTAAAAATAAATTATAAAAAGGCATTAAATTAATTTCATTATTCAATTTTTTTTTAAATTTCTAATGGAAGAGATTTTAAAAAATCCAAATCTAAGCAGCATTAGTTAGATGTCCAAATATTCTGTCACTTTATAATGTATATAAGATTTTATATAAAATTACATTTTATTTTATATTTAAGTAGACATATTAGAACAATTGTTTATACAATGTTAAAAGTTGATTCTCTTTAATATTTTAAGATATTTTGCATTTTCTTACAGATTTTTTTTATTATGCTTAAGATTATAGTAACTTTCTATTTAGAGTGCATATATATATATATATATATATATATATATATATATATATATATATATATATATATATATATATATATATATATATATATATATATATATATAACATAATCAAGTGAAGACTTGTTTTGCAGTTGAATAAACTAAAAAGCATTAAAATATATTGTCGATTAAAATGCACCAAGATTTTTTTTAATAAAAATTTTATTAAGATTCAGTAAATTGATTTTTTAATGGTGTAGTCACTTAAAGTTTCTATTTGCTTATGAATGCTTTATCAAAAAAGAAATACTGCTGTTATTCTATACTTAATTCTTCTGTTTCAAATACTTTTTTAATTTTTATTAAAATGTGAATAATAATCAATAATATTTTTTTTTTTAAATGACTAATATAAAACTATATATATATATATATATATATAAAATTGAAACGAATGCAGTTTAATGTGTAGCCAAGATGGTGAAGAAGGATGGCCTTGGGAACAATAGTTCTTTATGCAATGTTTTATTTTAAAATTAACTAAATTAAAACATAATAAACATAATATCTTTTATAAACATATATGTGTGTATGTGTATGTGTGTGTGAGAGAGAGAGTGAGTGAATGTTTTCCATTTATGTATGTATTAAATTATTTGCTTAGAAAAAGTGAAGGCAATTAGTTAATAGTTTTCAACAAGCAACTAACTAATAATGTTTGATACTCTTTAAATGAATTTATCTTTTTTTGACAATCCATTTATAAAAATTTATTTTAGTCTCTCAATGTTATATCATAGACAAAATTTTAAACAAAAACCACTAATACAATACTCAAAAATAACTATCTGCAATTTAAGCTAAACTATGGAGCATTATTGTATGTATAGTATTTAATTTAATACATCTACAATATATATATATATATATATATATATATATATATATATATATATATATATATATATATATAAAGAGATTTCAACTCAGACTTTCAAGCTTTCTACACCCATACAATCCAAATTATGCAACCAATACACATAAACACATAAATGTTGAAAAGATAATCTCCAATATAGGTATTTCATGCTGAATCAGAATTCATTAGTTGGTGCAGCTCATAATCTTCCATGCATATATACAATCAGTGCTCAGATTTATATTAAGATAGACAATATTCAAACTTTAATGAACAAACTTCAATCTTCTCCACCTTCAACTCTTCAGGCATCCATATCATTGAAATCCCAATGATGGAATACTCAGGGTTTTTGTTGATGCCAATATTATTGTCACACTGATATTGTCTTTAGGTCAATGTGATCCCACATATAGGAATTTCTTCCCATTCCTCTTCTGTGTATTTAAATGTACATATTAAGGTTCTATATGTAAAGGGCAGAGTGACTTAAAATCAACATGAGTATGACAATAATATTGGCATCAACAAAGGCTTTGAGTGTTTCATCATTGAAGTTTTAATGATATGAGTCGCTGAAGAGTTGGAGTGTTAAGAATATTGAAGCTTGTACATTAGAGTTTCAAGATTTACTGTCTTAATACAAACTGAGCACTGATTGTACACAAGTGTGAGATATTGTGATCTGGACCAACTAATGAGTGCTGGTTCAGCATGAAATATATATATATATATATTGGAGATCAATCATCTTTCAGCATGATATATATATATATATATATTGGAGATCAATCATCTTTTCCACATATTTGTGGTCATGTGTGTCAGTTGTATAAGATGGATTGGATGGATGTAGAAAGCTTGAAAGTCTGAGTTCAAGTTCCTTATAGTTACATTAACTTTAGTATAGACAATTTACATATACTTATATATATATATATATATATACATATATATATTGTAATGGAATATTTATATACATTACATTTAATTTTTTTTGTAGATATCTAATAACGAGTTAAATGCACAGACATTCAAAATCCACAAATAATGAGTTATTAATTTATTAATAAGTATCATTTAAATATTGAAATAAAATAATCTTAAAAAATTTATAGAATCGAAGCAAAGATTGTAATCTTAAAATAAATACAATAAAAACCTCTTAATATTAAAAATAATAAAGAATTCTTTCTTAACAAAAATGAAATTACAAACAGGTCCTTAGGGCAAAATGATCATTTAAAAAGATTACTATGAAATAGATAAAAGTCAAGAGATAGAAATGAAAGACTTGATTTTTCAGCCCAAGATATATATATATTCTGCCCTTTTGTATGGGTCTCCATAAA
>JAQFVV010002210.1:0-32008 GCA_028023455.1 Epiperipatus broadwayi | reverse complement strand
TATATACATACATTACAAGCATAAAGCTAAACTAGTCAATATAAAATCAAAACTACCCCAAATTCAAAATTAAACCAGACCAGCATAAAAATAATATAAAAAAACCCAACCTAAGGTTTCACTGCTACAAGCAGACTTCTCAAGTGTAAAGAACTACAAAAACTACACAATATATATAATATTAAAAACTACCCACAAATCCATTCACTTCCCATCCACTCTTAATATTAAAAGAACTCTTAAATAAGTTAATTGCTTCATAATAATGAATTTTCAATAATAAAGACTCTTTAATTCTTGTTTTGATTTCATTTCTCTCAAAGAAGACAGCCTTAGCTTCATCAAAATCAATAGTGTGGTCTGTATCTTTTTCATGGACATACAAAGCAGAACTAAGATATCTATTTTTAACTCTACTTTTATGAACCTTTATTCTTTCATTTAAACTCAAACTACTCTGACCTATGTAAACCTTCTTACAAAATAAACAAGGAATAAAATATATTTTATTCCTTGTTTATTTTGTAAGAAGGTTTACATAGGTCAGAATATTTTGAGTTTAAATGAAAGAATTTTATTCCTTGTTTATTTTGTAAGAAGGTTTACATAGGTCAGAGTAGTTTGAGTTTAAATGAAAGAATAAAGGTTCATAAAAGTAGAGTTAAAAATAGATATCTTAGTTCTGCTTTGTATGTCCATGAAAAAGATACAGGCCACACTATTGATTTTGATGAAGCTAAGGTTGTCTTCTTTGAGAAAAATGAAATCAAAAGAATTAAAGAGTCTTTATTATTGAAAATTTATTATTAGCAATTAACTTATTTAAGAGTTCTTTTAATATTAAGGGTGGATGGGAAGTGAATGGATTTGTTGGGTAGTTTTTAATATTATATATATATTGTGTAGTTTTTGTAGTTCTTTACACTTGAGAAGTCTTCTTGTAGCAGTGAAACCTTAGGTTGTGTTTTTTTATATTATTTTTATGCTGGTCAGGTTTAATTTTGGATTTGGGGTAGTTTTGATGATATATATATATATATATATATATATCATATAAATATATATATATATATATATATATATATATATATATATATATATATATATATATATATATATATATATTTCTAGTACCAGGATCATATCCAGATGTGATAATCTCTACCAGTGCAAAATTATAGAAGCCATTGAGATACTTAAAAGGCCAGATTGTATCAATAAGCGAGATGATACATGCAAACTTCCTCCTATTTGGAAAGATTTTTTTTCAAAAACATTCTTAATTGAACATTCTTGCTATTGGTGGAACTTAAACATTTTTTTAAATCAGTGATGGTAGCGCCTCTACAACTGTCTTTCTATCTTTTATCACCCAGTAGATGACTTGTGTGATCAAGTCGAAATGTTGGTATATCAATATTTAAAATTTTTTTAACATGGATGAACCCGCAAAATATTTCTTATATATATATAAAACCAGTACTCAGTTTATGTTAAGATAGAAAGTCTTCATAATTTAATGTACAAGCTTCAATGCACTTTAACCTCCAACTATTCAGCCATTCATACCATTGAAAATCCAATGACAGAAAGCCCAAATCCCATGCTGATGCCAACATTGTTATTATGCCCATGTTGACTTCAAGTTACTCTGACCTTCATGTATAGAACCTTATCTGTTTAAATACATAGAAGAGGGATTACACATTAAGCTTGCAACCTGCCCATCCCTCTTCTAAGTACTTAAATGGATAAGATCCTATACATGAGGGATCAGAGTGACTTGAAGTCAACATGGGCATAACAACAATAGTGGCATTAGCATGGGATTTGGTCTTTCTGTCATCAGATTTTCAATGGTAAGGATGGCGGAAGTGTTAGAGATTGGAGTGGATTGAAACCTGTCCATTAAAGTATGAAGATTTGCTCTCTTAATATAAACTCAGCACTGATTATATATATATATATATATATATATATATGTGTGTGTGTGTGTGTGTGCGTGTGTATGTGTGTGTGTAATGATAATCTGGACCAACTGATGAATACTGGTTCAGGTGCAAAATATGGATATTGGTGATTATTTATCTTTTCTATGTGTGTGTGGTTATGTGTATCAGTGGTATGAGATAATGTTGATAGTTGAAAGGTGGTTGAAAGTCTGAGTTCAAATTCCCTATATTTACAATTATGTTCCAGATATATGAAGAGTCCCTGTATTCTTTATCAATGTAAAAATAATTTGTTTTTTTAAATATTTAAAAATACATTTGTAATTCATAATGGTTTAAACTGAATAAAAACGATCATGTGACATTTAATATTTAGCTATATTGAAAGAGGCTGGGTTTGTATCTGATTTCATTTAAGCTTCAGTCTTAATAACGTTATTTATCAGATTTGTCATCTTTATATAATCTGAGGTTACATATGTAATTTTTTACTTCAAGTGTATTGGAAAATTTAATCAAAAGGTGGCACATAGATATCAATAGTACTTTGATCATTTCTAAGATCGCATGAAGTTTTGAACACTACATTAATGTGTTATTTCATATTCAACTATATACTATTGATATATAATAGTATAAAAATGAATAGAAATTATCTTTACTATCAATGTTTAATGTTTTAGCACACTCAAGGAGGCTATATTCAAGTATTTGAATTGAAACAATAAACATCACATGACCACCACTTCTTATGCTTGTGTATAACTATTGTTAAAACAGGCAAAACTCACTATACGTATTGCCACACACAGCAAGCTAGAGTAATCAATGGATGCTAGAAGTCTTGTGCATAAAATCCCCATCTAGTGCCTACTCATCCAATATCCCCAGACTAGTTTCTGACTTATGGGCCATATCAGTGAGAAGCCTTGGATCTGAGAGCACTGCACCTAGATCTTAGGATCTCAGTACAATGCTCTCAGATCCAAGGCTCCTCAGGACGAAGGCCACAAGCCAGAAATTAGTCTACAAATATTGAGTGAGTAGGCACTAGATGGAGATTTTATGTACAAGCCTTCTGGCATCCATTGATTACTCTAGCTTGCTGTGTGTGGCAATACGTATAGTGAGTTTTGCCTGTTTTATTTGATTTGAAGTTAGACTATTCATTTCATTTGTCTGTTTTGTTTTCAGAATTTATACACAGATATATCTATAATGATAAGTTACCTACTAAAAATAACATATATTTAACAGTTTAAATTATAATAACAGTAAAAAAATAAACACTAATAATATAGAGCTTATGCAGTCATAAAACAGATGTCGTATGATTTTCCAGCAACTGCCTGATCCACTATTAGAAGTTTGTGTATTTTAAAAATCTTTAAATTGAGTTATAAGAAGT
The DNA here is from genome assembly GCA_028023455.1 of Epiperipatus broadwayi. Classification (NCBI taxonomy): domain Eukaryota; kingdom Metazoa; phylum Onychophora; class Udeonychophora; order Euonychophora; family Peripatidae; genus Epiperipatus; species Epiperipatus broadwayi. Next base: position 28,648 of record JAQFVV010002210.1, on the reverse strand, counting down.
GCTTTTTTTTCTTTTTTCCTCTTTATATAAGATCTGTCTTATGTGATCTCAATTGAAGGTGAATTTAAAGTTCAAAATACATTTAATTTAAACAGTTGACATGCTAATGATAAAATAGTTAAGAATATTTTTAAATCAAAATTTAAATATAACAAAAATGATCAATCATAGACTATGCTAACAGAATTTAAATATTATCTGAAAATTGATCATCTATATGTTTAAACGAAAATAAAAGGATTTAATAATGTGTTTTATTAAAAAAGTTCAATATAATATTAAAATTAAAACACTCATAAATAATTCTGTTTTTAGATAATCGACAACTGTAATATGGAAACACAGGATGTAAAAGCTAATTTCAATCAATAACTAATATATATATATTCTTTTATCTCTATATGTCCGTCTATTGGCTTTCAGTAAATATACAACTCTTTCATATTTTGAATCTATGGATAAAATTAAAATTAAGTTGGATCGCATTGACCCTATAGTTTCTCTGAATGTTACTGAATCATATGGTTGTTTAGATTATCTAGAATGCATAAATATTATTGCGAATACATAAAATTTCTATAAATAAATATTTCATGCAATTTATTATGAATTCATTAAAATTTATAAGAAATAGCATTATTGCTACTTTAATGATTAATATTATAAAATGTCTACAAATAGACAATTGGTCAAATATACAACTTGGTTTTAACTAAAATAAAAAAAAGCTATTTTATGTAAAAAATATTAAAGTATATACTAGACATATTATGTTAATAAAAATTTTGTTTGTCACAAAATATTTTTCCATAAATTAAACATTTTAAATTGGATTATTGATATAAAACAAAATCGTGTTATAAAATTTTACAAATTTATAAATGTCTAAAAACAATGACTGTTTAAATTGTGAATTACTTACCACATTTATCCAAAAAAAAAAAGATTAATTCATTTTAATTCATGTGCACTCATGATGCATAAAATTATTTTGTTTTAATTATTTCTACATCATAATGAAAAGTTATAATATAAACGATAATACAAAATATATAACTATTTTATGAAGAGATTAAAAACATAGGAGAGAATAGAAGACAAATTTTACATATATCAGATAAATTTAATAATAAGTATTATAACATTAATAAAAGCAATAGTAATAAAAATGGATATCTATGTTCTTTCTAAATAATATTCAATTTACACTTATTAAAAATATATTTGATGAGAAATACAAAATTTTAGTTCATTTTCCTTTAAACGTAAACAATAAAATCTTATTCCAAAAAAAAAATAATTTTAAAAATCAAATTATATGTTGATACAAAAAGTAATTTATTAATGAATCAAAATATTTTTAGGAAAAGAGTAAATGAATGTCAGTTATGAAAAAATATACATCCAATTACCCAAGAATATTACAAGAAAAAAGACATCGTAGAAAGAGAAAAAATTAAAAAGCATTTTATATACATCATTTTTAAATTCTATAATAAATAAGCAATCTGATAATACTGATGTATATATAAAGTTCATGGAAAACATGTGACGTGTTCCTCATCAGCATAAATTCAGTTGTCAATTATTACAATTACATTTCATATTTTCTATATTAGTACTTTTTATCTTTTACTATTGCTATAGAGGAAAACTATTTAAATATATATATATATTATTGTTCTTTATGCTTATTTCCATTTTGGATAACATTTATTTTATGCAAAGTGTTTTTTTTTTTAAATACTAAATTGTTCATAGGTTCTTTATGCCAAACATTAAAGTTATGAAGAAAATGATGAAATCAATATTTTTTATTTCTAAAAGCGTTTTATATTTTTATTAGAAATCTCTCTGGTTTCTATGATCTAATAATCCAGCAGGTTTTTATTCTGTATAAAAAATATGCATTAAATAAATTAAAAAACGTACAATAATTGTAATCTTTCTTTCTTTGAGATAAAATGTTATTAAAACAATGTGTTTATACACTGTAAAATATTTTACTTATAAATATATTTAGTAAACAATTACTAAATTTTAAAAGATGTATTTACTTTTAATTAGAACAAAAACGCTTGCTAATTACAAAAAAAAAAAAATATTTTTTGATTATGTTTAATAGAAATTAAAATTGTAAAGAAATTATTATCTTATCAGAGTTTTGTATGTCAAAAATATTTTTTTAAAAAATAATTTTTATTTTATTTTAGGATAATAATTAGGTGACAGTTTTTTAAACAAAGCAAAAGAGAAAAAAAAGAAAAGGTTGCACAGTTTTATTGTATAGACTTTTTTGTTAATGTTCTAATGTAGGTCTAAGTCCTTCAAAATAATATCTTTAATAGATATTTTTATCATCTTAAGAAGGACAGTAGTGAGTAAAATGTCACTTTAGGTTTCATGGCCCTATTTGTAGATGCTATAGGCTTTGGGTTGGTTTGAGTGTTGCTGATTTCTTTCATATTAGATCTTTACTAGACCAGGATTTTCTCCTTTTCTTTTCTGAATGATCAGTGGGGTCCGAGTTGTCTGATTCAGTTAGGTCTAGTGATAAATTTTCTAATGATCTTTTCCCAATATGAGAATGACCTCCTTCAAATTCTGATCTTAATTTTCAATGAATCTTGTGTTTAATAGATTTGTTGGGTTGTGGGGAGAGAATTTGTCATCTTCATAGGTTCCTATATCTATAGGGGTCATGTCTATGATGATGGCCAAGGATGAGCTATCTTCACTATGTGGCTCTGGGGGTGAAATGCCCATCGGGATAATGGAGACCTCAGGAATCTCAGATGAAATATCCATTGAGATGCTTGAGGCTTTGATATCTCCTAATTCCATCCTGGGGTCTTCTGTATTTCCAATTGTTATCAATCCTTTTGTAGGTGAGTTATTATTATCTAAGAGGGCCAATCCAGGAATTCTACATCTGTAATATATATTTTTCCTTCCTTGAAAGATATTACATATTCTTGCTGGAGAGGCATATGCTAGGTGGCTCCTGAGTTTTCAGAAGTAACATTGGGGGAACTTATTTAAAGGTGACTATTAATGGAGCATTTTCATTATGATATAATGTTGGGATATTAGTTGGAGTAATGTCTTTCTTCAGGGTGATTTTAAATAATGCGGTGTTAGTAAGGATATGTATTCTAATTCTTCTATCATAAGTGTATCTAAAATTTGATATTGTTCCATATTGTGTAAACAATTGTTAGAGTTCTGCTTTGTGAAAATTTATATAGCAGTTGCAGGCTTAATAGGATTACAGGTCAATCTATATCCACCTAATGGAGAGCCTTATTCTTAAGCACTGTTATATGTTTTTTTTAAAAATTCCTTTTGGATGACAGAGTGAAATTCTAGAATAATGTATCTATTGCTGGATGTGTGAGCACTTTAAAAATAGTTCACCAAAGTTTTTTGATTCAGTTTCTTCATAGAAATCTTCCATTGGAAATGGATATAACCGACATTGCTCATCGGTGATGGTTAATATCAGCAGTTTTTCATTATAGTAGTTTTTGAAAGATTTGAGCAATTGTAGTGGGACTGTTGAATTAAAGTTTTTAATTATCTGTTGAACATTATCTTTGTCTGAGTGTTATTTTGTGGGATCATGGCTTTGTGAATTTCCAGTTTTTTTTCATAGTCCTCATCTAGAAGATCAATGAAGCCCTTATAGTCCATTTGGTGAAGGCTGCTATAAACTACAGGTTGTTGTTCTCCTCTTTTTACTGCATTAGCATAACTTATTTTATTCAAGGATCCATTATCTTTTGTATGTGTTTCCATTAGTGAGATCTTTTTTGTAGTTTTGATTCCCCCCCCCTTTCTCTTTGGTTTTCAGTTTTGGAGGTGTATTTTGTAGGTTTGAGATTATCATCTGGTGTATAAGTCATCTGCTGAAAGCCTTTCTTAGGCAACTCAGTGCTATTTTTAGTGTCATCTAGCATTTTGTTATCTTTAGATGTATTTATGTTTAAGTTATTATTGTTAATTGCATCACTTTTTTTTCTTTGCTTCAATATCTTTTTCGACTTATTTCTAGATTCAAAATTTTCATAGGGTGTATGGATTAATTGTTAGAAGTCTTTCTTATATGTCCTGGAGCTAATTTAAATATTGTCATTCATTTTCATATTACTATATGGGTTTATTCCAAATCATTATTAATTTCCATATTCCCTTCTCTCCCTAGTTTCAATTCATTTTTACATTTGTTTTTAAATTTAGAATTAGCTTCTGATGTATAGTTTAGCTGTTGGGCATCTTTATTAGATGAATTAGAGTCATTTTTAACAATATCTATTGTTTCAGTATTGTTACTTAGATATGGATTTAAATCACTATTTGTTGCTATAGGCCCTCTTCTTAATTTTTTGCGATTCTCTTCATTTCTATTTTCAGATTTAAAATTATCATTATATATATGTTGAGATTTTTCCTTAGATGTCTTATATTCATTCTTAACATTATCTGAGATTTTAGTTTGATTTAACAAAAACTTTTTATCATAGCTTGATTTTTTATGCATATTCTTACCTTCTCTTACCGTAACAACATTTTTGAAGTGATAAGGGAAGTTTTGGGTACTCTCTTGTATTTGTTCTTTTATCCTAGACTTTGTATAATCTTGTTTTGAGGTCTCTTTATGGGTCAATTCATCATTTTTCCTATTTATTTATTCAGGGGACTATTTTGTTCATTAGTTTCATGGCTTTTCCTTATCAGTTAATATACAATGTCTGATTTCCTAGGTAATTTGTTATTGCTATCAGAAATTTCATTACAACTTTCCAAATAGTGGGAAATGTTCCTCATTTTATACATCTTCCTAAAGGGAATGGGTTTACTAAATGAATATTAACAATATAAATAAGTAACTTGATTATTATTGAAAAAACCATAAAATAGTGATATAGTAATGGTGTTTCTTTTCTGGCAAGCACCATCTTGTGTGATGTCAATAATATTTTAATATCAAATGGGTAGAGAGCATTCAATTTAAGTTAATTTAATTGACTAGATGAAATAATTTTATTGTTCCTCTTTTAATTGACTAGATGGAATAATTTTATTGTTCCTCTTTTATTGTGCTTTGTTTTACATAAATTATTGCTATAATATTTTTATAAACAAGTATTTATTAAATATCTTTTGCTTTTTTGTTTACATCTTCAAAAATACAATAGGAAAATTTATTTATAAGTCATTTAAAATGAAATGCTGTTTGTGATATTAAATTTTTAATTATGAAATGGATTTGAAATCATGATTTTTCAGTTTAATCACCCTGTACACTATCTCAGGCATCCAATACACATGACCACACACATGTGAAAAATATGCATGATCCCCAATATCTGCACAATACATATATAGTGGATCATGCATGTTTTTTGCATGTGTGTGGTCATGGTATCAATTTATTGAGATAGTGTAAAGGATGAATAGACTGAACAATTTTGAGTTCAAATCCCTCTACTTACATAAATTTCAGTTGCTAAATTAAACATAAATGTCTTAACACAGGCAAAACTCATTATACGTATTGCCACACACAGCAAGCTAGAGTAATCAATGGATGCCAGAAGGCTTGTGCATAAAATATCCATATATTGCCTAATCCAATATTCCCAGGCTAATTTCTGGCTTGTGGCCTTCATCAGTGAGGAGCCTTTGATCTGAGAACACTGCACCTAGATCCAAGGCTCGTCACTGATGAAGGCCACAAGACAGAAACTAGTCTGGGAATATTGGATGAGTAAACACTAGATGGGGATTTTATGCACAAGCCTTCTGGAAATCATTGATTACTCTAGCTTGCTGTGTGTGGCCATACATGTAGTGAGTTTTTCCTGTTTTAAAACAGTTATAAGCAAGCACAAGAAGTGTTGGTCATATGATGTTTATTGGCTTAACAATAAATGTCAATAGCTAACTAGTTATCATATGAAATTTATATTACTGCAGCCAATGCTTAAATAAATTAATAGAATATCTACAATCTGTTGTCAAAGCAACACTCCTTTTTAGATAATAAATTTAACAAATTATTATCTAAAAATGGCTATCATCTTGAAAACATATTATTCTATTGGTTTATTTAAACATTGATTGTACTGATGTGAATTATTAAAACCAGATGGAATTGAATGAAATGATTGATGAATTGCTAAGTAAAAGCAACTATGAACATGCAAAAATAATTTGTAATAGACATAGTTGGCTGATGGGTTTCTGCTATTGCTGTCATCAGAAGTCACATGACCTAATTTATTAAGCTTGTATTTACAAATGTTATATATAGAGCTCACAAAATAAGCTCTTATACATTAGATAAAGTGATGGTTTTGTCTTGGTATTTTTAATCTAATGCTTGAATATTCTAGCACCTGACTGATGATGCCAGTAGCAGAAACTGGTCTGGGATTGGGGATATTCTACAAAGCTTGTTAAGTGCTTATTTTGTGAGCTCTATATATAACATTTGTAATACAAGCTTATTAATTTAGGTCATGTGACATGTGACTTATTTTTTTTTGTAATTTTATTTTTTGCTATTAAGGTTTTGATGGTTTTATATTGCTAAAGCTATTAATATATGGTATATCTGAACTTAGTTCAGTCCCATATGGCTATTTAAGTTAGATAGCTGAATTGGAAGACATATGGATGTCTGAAAATTTCAGATTTTCTACTTAATAGTTATACATTAGATAATGTGCTGGGTTTGTCCTGGTATTTTAATCTTATGCTTGAATATCTTAGCACCTCATCAATGACATCAGGAGCAGAAAATAGTCTGGGGTTGGGGATATTCTACAAAACTTGTTAAGAGCTTATTTTGCAAGCTCTGTATATAATACCCCCAAATACATATATCTAAACTCAAGCTTAATATGCACTAAATATGTGGATGGCATGTGTATATATGCTACAGATATACAGATTAATGAAATATGACCAAAATTGGAGCAGACATCAAGATTATCATTGTCTTTGGAGAAAAAAGACAATTGTAGAGGGATAAAGTTTTTCAATATGTATATACAAAGACAGGGCCACATGCTGGATTACAGAATGTTGCTTAAGTCCCTAAATATAAGAGGAGCAATACACCCTAGATCAACAACCCCAATGTAACACAAATATCTGGGATTGAAAGTTGTTGTTTTTTTTACACAAAAATTTATACAATATGCAAGTTTGAATATGATAAGAACAATATTGAAAAGTATACAAATTATCTTCAAAAGATGAGATATAATCACAATAAGATCATAAATACCATAAACAGATTCTATAACAAAATACCCTTGTCCCATCCAACAAGTGGAAATCTTATTGCACATAAATTAAAAAATGTATGTAAAGATAAATTTAATATAAGCTTTCAAACCCCTCCATCACTTAATCAATTACTCAACAACTCTAAAGACACATCACCAACCTAATCATCATATCAAGCAGTTCATAAAATTAACTGCAACCATCTAACCTGATATGGTACATTTTATGTGGATTCAAGAGCTAACATATCAGCAAGTCTTGCACAATATAGATATTTATATACTAAAGCACTCAGAAATAAAAAACACATGTCAGGATGTATAAACCATGAGCAGAAAATTGGCCATAGATTCAAGCTAATAAAAGCAAAAATAGAGTGCACAGGGAGAGAACAGAGCACAAGAAGTCAAAGAAGCATGTGTAGTAGCTAGTGACTATTAGCCTACCAATAGAAAAGAAGCAAGCATACCCATGTCAAAGAAATGGGTGATTTGAATAAATCTAAATTTGAATATGTTGTGTAGCTTACTAGATAATAATTAAACACTGAAATCAAGAAATTTTAATCACACCATTATGCACCATGAATATGATATAGTGAATAGATTAAACGTATTCTAGGCAGTAATAAAGTTGAATATTAAAAACTATCTTTTCTGTCAGTATATTTATTCATTATCAGATATTATAAGGGCTCGAAAAAAAAGAAAAACTAGTAATAGTTGAATTAAATTAACATTAAAAATTATGAATAATTAATTTTATTTAAAAATATTATACTACATTATATATTTGTTACATAATAATTAAGTAAAACTATTAAATTGCAATGACGTAAAATCTAATATGTGGAATTTAATTATATCCACATTCATCACATTTAATCTATTATTTGACTTTTTGAGTTAGTATATATATGTTCTATAATAAATGTTTTTTTCCTGAAAAATTTATACATTTTCTCTAATAATAAACCCTAATATTTTAAAACCAAAAAAATCATCACTATTTCCTATTATATGGAGACTTTGTTACTGCTAATATTTTAACTTTTAACAAGCTTTGAAAATAACACCAACCCCAGACTAACACCTCAGTGATGACTCTAGATGCAGAAACCGGTCTGGGGTTGAGGGTATCCTCAAAGCTTGTTAAGAGTTTGTTTTGCGAACTCTATATATAACATTTGTAAACACGAGCTTTATTAAATTAGGTCATGTGACATCTGACTTGATTTTTTTTAGCAATTTATTTTTTGTTACTATGGCTTTGGCAATTTTATATTGCTAGAGCTATTAATATATGGTGTATCTGAACTTAGTTCAGTCCCATATGGCTATTTGAGTTAGATAACTGGATTTTTAGACATATAGATGTCTGAAGGTTTCAGATTTTCTTCTCAATAGTTATACATTAGATAAAGTGCTGGGTTAGTCCTAGTATTTTTTAATCTAATAAATATCCTAACACCTCACTGACGATGTTAGATGCAGAAACCAGTCTGGGGTTGAGGATATTCTCAAAGCTTGTTAAGAATTTGTTTTGTTTAAAAGTTTGTTTTGCGAGCTCTATATATAACATTTGTAAACACAAGCTTTATTATATTAGGTCATGTGACATCTGATTTGATTTTTTTGTAATTTCATTTTAAAATAAAAATAATTGTTACCATACCATTTGAAATGATTCAAAGGGTATACAAAAGTGATGCCATGAGTTAAAAGAACATTTTCAAGTTGTTTGCAAGATTTTGAGATATCAGAGAGAGCATTGCAGACAATTTATAAAGATACAAAACACACTGTTATAAATCCATGATTCTGATGTGTATAACCTTAAAATTTGTATGGTGAATAGCTAAATTATATTGTTATGTAATTCATTTATTGATTTATTAGTTGATTTTTAAAATTATATATATAAACATTACTTTAATTTTTAGATCCTGGCTCTTGCAGTTCTTTCGATTCTAATCACAGCCCCTATTGGTGCCATTGCAATTTCTTGGATGGGACCTAAGTTATTAACCAGAGAAGAACACTTGGAATCTCAAATATTAGAGACTGAAGATATAGAAATACATTTGTAAAGAATTGTTTCCAAAGCAATTTTTGAACTTATGAGTTTACTGCATATATTATTTTTTGCAAAATTAAGCAGTTTTCAGCCTATTTGATGATGTTTTGAACGACTTTTTAAATTTTATATTGCTTTTATTTTTTATTTATATATTTATTTTAGACATAAAATTAAATATTTTTATGAAATAATTATATCTTCCTGTAACAAAAAGACAAATATGTTTAGTAGTAATGTTTCTAGGTAACTATCAATTACTATTGACAGTCCTCAAGCAACCACATTTTTTGTCTGAAGTTAACTAACTTTATTTGTTTCTAAATTAACTCAAGATAAAAAAGATACTTTGGGTTACTAGATCAAATAATTTAGCTTAAAGACTATTAGCAGTAATTGATAGTTATTTACCAACACTATACTAACATATTTTCTAATTATTACATATTATTTTGTCTATATTGCTTATTGTATAAATAAACAATGTATTTTGGGGGCTAAACCATGTATTATTTTGTATTACTTCCCAATGTTTTGACAAAATATCGTCCACCATTTTCAAGATCAAGTTTTTAAAGAAAAAAACATTAGATCTCAAATGGTAATGATGTTGAGTGTGAGGTAAAGAATGAGTTTGAGCATAAAATAATATGAGTATTCAGAATATGTGAATTAACAAAATGTTTATTTTATTCAGGTTCCCCATTAATTGATTTCAAAGTTATATTTAAAAAAAGAAACAAAATGTAAAACTTTCTATTATAGGTTTTTTTTTTCATTTACAAATATTCTTAGTTATAAATCTAACAACAAATTATTATTCTTCTTTTTTTAATGGTAAAATTTATTTATAACAATATATAAGGGATTTGAACTCAGATTTTCAAGCACCCTTCAACTATCCACATTATCTCATACCACTGATAAACATGTATATGAAGAATACCTGTATTTCAAATATTTATAACTACATAGAAAATTTTGGTCAAAACCCATTGACCACTTTTAGAATTGACTATTAATTATTACTTTATTATACCATATAGTATAAATCTTATTTCATTGTTAATTTAACAGTAAATTAATTGTAAAGTGACAATTTTTAATTATATGTCTTGATAAATTAATGTATAATAGTTAAGATCCATTAATGATATTAAAAATAAATTTCACCATTCAAAAAAAAAAGGATTGCAGTGATTCTTTATATTGCAATTTATAATTATATATAAGACATTGCAATTAACCCTACAGTTTTCAAAACACCAGTATATAAATAAATAGATAAACAGTCATTTTATGGTAAGACTGCTATCCTGAGTAACTTTTTACATTTAGAATTTTAAAAACTCATAGTCTCATTAATGTCACAAAACATTAACTTTTCCATATGAATGGACAACTTTTCAAATTTATGTATATTTATATAATTATACTGTTTATTTAATAAATTATCCATCGTGTTTATAAAATATGCGTCTTTGATTTTTCTTTACCTTAAATTATTTTCCCCATGTAAAATTAAAATGTTATCAAAACAAAGACTTCCATTGCAAATAATTAAATATTCTGCAACAGAGATTTAAATATATTCTATAAAATAGTGCAATTTCTTATACAGTAGTTTCTATTCATGAATTCATTTTAATGCATATTTTGACTCACCGATGAACTAACTGTATTTACAATCGTACATCACTTTATATACCTGTTGATTTTATCAAATGATTTTTTTTTCCATTAATAATTAACTCACTAGTTTTTGATCCTACATTAATTGCTATGTTAAAATAAAAAGAAACCAATGATATAAACATACCACATAGTCGACTGTTCATATACTGTAATGAAATCCACGTCTTTACTGCAATACTTTTCTTTCTTTATCTATGTAAATAATATATCCTATATTAAATAATTCATTAATATATAATTCTATATTCGGATAATCCATAACATCAAAATTTACACAAAGTATTATTTCTAAATGAAAATCTTTTAGATCCAGCCAATTTGTGCAAACTAAAAAATTTTAACCTGGGATGTACAGATCTGTATTTGACAAAAGTTTTGTTTTATAACATAAAATATTATGAAAACATATTTGGAATAAAGAAATCTTTAAGTACTGCATTTAAATATATGCAAAATCCCCCAGAAGTAACATCTGATTGTTATTCCTATGAGCGTGGATTCCACTACACTTGGCAGCCTAAGTTTTCATACAAGAAGTTAACCTACAATAGAGATTTCCAAACATTTGAACAATTTCCCTCTTTTATAAAAAAAAAAATACTCATGCATTCGGAAATGTATCTTCTTTAAGTGAAGAAATAGAATAAAGCAGTGATAAATTTGCATTTTTTTATGTATCTTTAGTTCTACGTATATTGTACAGTGTACTTACAAATGTTGATGCCCTAAATAAGATATCTTGAAGCTAAAAATTATACATTTATTTTTAAAATTAATTATAGTAACATTTTAATTACATAGAAAAAAATTAAGATAATAAGAGTAATTTAAATAAAAATAACAAATAATATAAAAAAATAATCCTAATGAGAAAGATGAACTTAATGCACTGTTATCAATTTAATGCTGTTCAGATCTTTCTTGTCAGAAGTAAACTTAAGTCACTGGATTAGCATCTTGTAGTCATTTCTCTTTTTTAATTAACAGATTTGTGATTACACTGAATTCATGATTCATTAAAAATGATCAATGAAATGCAATTAAAAATGTTTGTATTATAGCTCATAATCCAGGAAAAAATTGTGGATACCGGTGTTTGCAGCCAGAAATGTTGATATATGTGTTTAATTTAAATTGTAATTCTCATTTGTTGTTACTTTCATTAAGTTCTGGTAATTTTGAACGTTTTTTTTGTGTGGGAAATAGTATAAAAAAAATGTAAAATTAAATAAATGATTTTCTCAAGACTTATTTGGAATATCAAATTGTACTAGTGTGAAATATCTATAAATATTACTTTTTACAAATCTCCACATATACACTAATGCAATTTTTTTATATGTAATTCCTTTAATTTTCTAACAGTTTTGACTGTCCTGCAGTCTTCATCAGAGCTACAACATTTAAATATATAATCATATAACCATTATTCTATATACATATAAAAATACATTTTATATTATTATTCATAATCATGTTTTATTGTTAAGCCTATACCTTTACTTTCCTCTTTTTTTTACTAATTACTATTTTTTCATTATTTTTTTACTATTTCTATTTTATTTTTATTTTTTATTTTTACCTTTTCTTACTATCTATCATTCTAAATTACTCTCTAATATATCACCTTTTTTATTTTAATACCCATAAATCTAATTCCTATCCTTCCTTTCTGTTATTTATCTATACTTATTTTTTTATTAATAATTTTTATTCTTATCTTCATTCCCTTTTATAATTCACTTATTCATTTTACTCACCATTTACATAACCTTTCACTTTCATTTTAAATTTATTATTGACTCTTTTTTCAAAATCCTTAACTTCTTTTTCATATACTCCTTTAATTGATAACAGACAGGGTTCTATTAAAGGAGTATATGAAAAAGAAGCTACGGATTTTGAAAAAAGAGTCAGTTATAAATTTAAAAATAAAGGGGTTATGCAATGGTGAGTAAAATGAATAAGTGAATTATAAAAGGGAATAAAAATTATTAATAAAAGAATAAGTATAAGTAAATAATAGAAAAAAAAAGAAATTAGATTTATAGGTATTAAAACCAAAATAAAAAGATGATATATTAGAGAGTAATATAGAATGATAGATAGTAAAAAAAGGTAAAAATAAAAAAATAAAAAGAAAGTAAAAAAAAAGAGGGAAGTAAAGATATAGGGTTAAAAATAAAATATGATTATTAATAATAATGTAAAATTTATTTTATATGTATATAGAATAATAGTTATACGATTATATGTTTAAATGCTGTAGCTCTGATGAAGACTGCAGGGCAGTAAAAAATTGTTAGAAAATTAAAGGAATTATATATTAAAAAAATTGCATTGGAGTGTATATGTGAATATTTATAAAAAGTAATATATATATATATATATATATATATATATATATATATATATATATATATATATATATATATATATATATATATATATATATATATATATATATATATATATATATATATGAAGAATGCAAAAAAAAGTAAAAGAGAAGATATAAGAATAATACTTCTAAGTATCTATAAACTAGTGATTTACTAAATATAAATTATGAAAATACAAAAAATGTTGGCCACCAATTTATATCCCTTTAAATGAAAATAAATATATAAAATTAACAAATTAGTCTTTAATATGATATTGATTTTACTTTTAATAATTATTTATTAATTGCAATCAATGAAATATAAATGAAAAAATACAAATATAATATCATAAATTATTAAAATAAGTAATAATAGGCTATGAATAATCATGAAATTCAATTTCAATTAATAAAAAATAATTAATTAATATAAGAAACAATAAATAAATGATAAAATATATAAGTTAATAAATAAATAGAATAATATTGATTAAGATATTTGGTTGTGATTAATTATCAGTACTATGATTGCATATATTGTATAAATTTCTTATTTATGTATCTAGCAGATGTGCAAAGATCATAACATTAATAAACCAGAAAGAAAGTATAATATGTGCGTAAGCACTTATAAATAAACCCTTAAAAATTGCAACAAAACAATGAACACAATCTAATTAATATGTTTCCCGGTTTTCAATTTAAGTACAAAATTATATTATTATCAAGTATATATTGTCCTAAATATAAATACTTGTATTTAAAATCTATTGTTTTTTCATATATATATATATAAAAACAATGAAAACAAACAATATGAAATTTTATAGAAAATCAAAATTAGTATTAAGAAACATACTATATTTAAATTTTGTTTTAAAATAATCTTACTTGTCCTTTTGGTTAGTTGATATTTTATGTATTATAGACAAATATATACATTCTGCAGTAACTAAATATATAATGAAAACATACAACCTGGTTAAGTGTTCCGAGAATCATTGAATAATCCTGAATTAAAAAGTCTATTATAAACATATTTATTAATACATATCAATGTAACAATATTTGCAGAAACACTATAAAATTGAAATTCATAAGTCCTGAGATCTCTGCTTGATATCTGTATTTTTCATAGTATGAAGATATATTATATATGCATTGTATTTGAAGTTCAATCATATTCCAATCATGTTATTAAAAAAAAATTAATATTCATTTGAATGAAGTATACATTTTAAAGAAAATATTTCATAGTAAAACATTGAGACGTTCATTTTTCCATTTTCTATGAATAATAGCATTATTTATTTATTTTATTCCATAATAACACTATCATAGTATTGCAAATTTAATCCATAATGAATTACAAATAGTATTTTTAATTATTTCATTGCTAATATACATTGTAGCACTAAAGAGTATTCTGTGAATTCCTATATTCCTGTGGCATTAGAAATATATTTTAAGTTGACATGATTTTATTCGAAAATATTAATAAATCTCTCAAAAGACAAAAGTATTTGGAGCAAATGTTTTTTCTAGCTATTCATTTCTAGCTATTCATTTTTTTAGCTATTCATTTTTATAATAAAATTCAACTATTAATATTATATATAAAGCAGAGTAAGAGAAAGTGTCAATCTAAAATCAGGGTCTTTATATACATTTTTTCTAATGACAAAACATTTACGTCATCTTAGATATTGTTACTATGGATTAAGTCAAGTACAGTCCATTGTTATTATCTCTCTTGTAAAGAGTTACATTTCTTTAGATAAAAAGTTATGCATTGCAACAGTGTTTGTGAAATAAAAAATGTTTCTTAACTTTAAAATAAATAAACAGATTTTAAAAATAATAACAAAAATAATGCTAAAATGAATCTGTAAATTAAAATACATCTTTAACATCATAATTCAGATAAAATATAAATATACCTTTTATATTTATTTATTTAATACACTATATTTTAAATATAAGCATATTTTATATATCTGGAGTCTAGATGTAATATAGGGGATTTGAAAACAGACTTTCAAGTTCCCTTCAGCCATCTATCTTACACAACTGATACACATAACCACACACATGAAAAAAAGATAAATGACCTCTAATATATGTATTTGTGTTAAACCAACACTCATATATATATATATATTGTAACCAGTTGGGTTACATGGTACACCCATAATAATATAGTGTGTGTACGTATATATATGTAAAATAAAGGAAAAGTAGAAATAAACACAGAATAAATTTTTGTAGATATTTTTTTATTTCATAAAATAAAATAATAATAAGTAAAGGGTTAAATAACTCTGGGTTTAAAATAAAATTTCATTATGAAATTAATATTTTAAAAAAGGTCTGAATAAATATAAATATTGCATTATTATTATTATTATTATTATTATTATTATTATTATTATTATTATTATTATTATTATTATTATTATTATTATTATTATTATTATTATTATTATTATTATTATTATTATTATTATTATTATTATTATTATTATTATTATTATTATTATTATTATTATTATTATTATTATTATTATTATTATTATTATTATTATTATTATTATTATTATTATTATTATTATTATTATTATTATTATTATTATTATTATTATTATTATTATTATTATTGTGAAATGTAAAAACACAATACTTGTTTTTAAAAATTTTATAATTAATTAAAACATGTATATGTTTTCAAAGGGATTAGAAAGCTAAAAATAAAAACTGTTTTCATCAAAGTGTTATTATCACCTTAGATGAGTCTATAAAAGGGCTGATAACAAATTATCTCCAGTCTGGAGAGTGATTTTAAAGAGAACAGTTTGGCTTGCAGTTTTATAAGAGTTAGCAGAAGAGCTAGCTGTAAAGTTGGCTCAAGTATTTTGTGAAGAGTTGATAACTGTAGCAGAAAATGGCCATAGTAAAAGTAGCTGCAAATATGGCTAGAATAATTATCAAGAGAACTGCCACAAGGATGTAAGAAGGCAAGATAGTAGACTGTTTTCCTTAGCAGGAGTTTGAATTTACATGGAGGAAACAGGTCAAGATTCTTTGTAATTCATAGCCTTAAAAGTGTTCTGGAAAACAGCTTGCTGACCTGAAACTTACAAAATCCAAGTATAAGTGAAACTGACTACAGAAAAGAGAAAGCAGACCATACCTGAATTATATACTTTTACCTGATAGTGACAACAAACTTGGATTATATTTTTATGATGGATCAAAAGAACCAGCTTGCCCAAAAGAAACCATCAGGTGGATGAAGAATTAATGATATGTATGCTATTTCAGCTATATGCGGAGAAGCACACATAAACATATATATAGCTGGTGAGTTATTTTAAAATAATTTATATAAAAATAGACATGTATAGAACAATATTATTTTTAAGTCAGTTAAAAATCTATGTATTTTAAAGGAATATACAGTGTTTTTGCTTGAATTATAATTAAGAGTCAATAATAATTCATTGACCAACTGGTTTTAAAGGCAAAAGAGACGTTTTTGAACAATAATCCTCTTGGACCATATCGATGATTTTATAATTTAATTTAAAAACGTTGATAATTATTCAACATGTACCTGTCAAAAATTGACTATACTTTTATTTTTAGGAAAAAAAAAAGAACTCATAAATTGATAAATAATTTTAAATTATATCTATATTTTGATTATAAACATGTATATGTGTGAAATTCATGTGTTTTCCAAATGAATTAATTATGAAAAAATATAATATTATTGTAACAAGTTGAAATAGATAAAAGTCAGTGTGCATATATACACGCACACTCATATATGAAAAATTTTAATATTTTTTTTGATTAAATGTCAATTCATTTTTTTTAAATATTAATTGTATTTTATAAATCATGTGTTTGTGTGCACATATTGTAAATCAAGGAACAATTTAAATTTTGAATAGTAATTATGTAAATCACAAATGAAATAATTATTTTATGTTTAATTGAAATGTCTTCATCACATATTATAAAATGCACATCTGTGTACGAATGGATATATATATATATATATATATGTGTGTGTGTGTGTGTGTGTGTGTGTGTGCATTTATAGAAACTAATTAAGAAATAATGCAATTGATGTGTAATAACTTGAATTTTGTAGTAATCTTATAAATTACAGAGGGATGACTTTATTATTGTATACTTTTCAAAATCAGAACCTTTATAAGACCTAAATTCGTTTTTATTGTTATTAATAAACTTATATTTAATTGTTAAAATGGTTTCCATCATCTCTTGGTCACATACAATACTAGATCTTGTGTTCTCTGAGCTAGATTCATGCATGGATAAATGGGTTTGTGTACTTAGTGCTTTGGGGCATCCAGAAATGATCAATCATCATCCTGGTTGGTGCAAAAGAGGATACTCTTTAAAGCCCATGCACTATCTTTTATTTTAGTTTAGTCTTATTAAAAATCTAAGTTTAGAGTTGGCCAGTACAAGTGGCATGAGCATTGATGATGATCAACATGTTTTAATGTCCCAGCATTATTGTTTGATTCTTATGTATGCTGATGGATGAGCACATAAGTGGTGCATTTAAGTTATGTTTAAATAATTGCCCAAACTTGCAAAGGCTCAATAGTTAGCCTGTCTACAGAAGATCCATTTCCAATCCAGTCACAAGATTGACTGTTGATATATTGTACTGATTTGTTTATTCCCATCAATGATGATGATGGATGGTTATTTCTCTTGAGGATTTACTTGTACTTATTTTTTTAAATTATAATGCTGATTGATATATGATTGATGTATAGTTTTTTTAGTTGCTCTTCTGAGTTAGCTGGCTGATCTCTCAATGATCTCAGAGATTTTGATCTCATGTCCTTTTTTAAATTATATTATAGATACTTTTGTAAACTATTGATATTTGATTTTGTATTTACTGGGAATGATATTGATTTTTCCATCACCCAAGTCCACTTTCATTTTCCTTCCACTTTCTATATCTCTCCCACCCCATCCCATTACAATATATATATATATATATATATATATATATATATATATATATATATATATATATATATATATATATATATATATATATATATATATATAAGCCTCATATTGTGAATGCTGAACTACTTCAAGTTGAATCTCACTTCACATCTCGCACTGAGTCACGTTATTGTTTGAGATCGAATGATTGTTCTTTTAAAAGTTAACCTTGATAATAGCGGTTGCTAGTCTGTTGAAAATTCGGATTGTAATGCAAAATAATACACGGTTTGTATCCAAAAATATTTTTTTATCTACATCATATAACCGTGAAAACAGTAAATATTATATATATATATATATATATATATATAGTCGGTGCTTAATTTACATTAAGATAGCAAATCTTCCCACTTTCATGGACAGGCTTCACTCTATCCCATTCTGTAGGAGATGATGATCTGGATCAACTGGTGAGAGTTGGTTCAGCATGAAACATGTATATTGGTGACCATTTATCTTTTTCATATGGGTGTGGTTATATGTATTGATTGTATGAGACAGAGTGGATGGCTGAAAGGAGCTTGAAAGTGTGTGTCCAAATTCCCTACATTATACTATAGTCTATAATTTTGGCAAATACCTATAAAAATAATTACATATACAAATAATATTTTAAAATACACATAATTCACTATTATGTTTATTTAAGTTCATGTATTATTTGTTAAATGTATGCAGTAAATTAAAAAAATACAAATAAACAATATACAATTTAATACACTATATGTTATGAAAAATTAAAATTAGAAATTCATGAAAAGGTCATAAGCCAGAAACTAGTCTGGGAATATTGGATGAGTAGGCACTAGATGGGGATTTTATGCACAAGCCTTATGGCATCCATTGATTATTCTGGCTTGTACTGAGTGACAATACTGTATGGAGAGTTTTGTCTGTTTTAATAATAGTTATAAGCAAGCATATGAAATGGTGATCATGTGATGTTTATTGGCTTAATATAATGAATCTCTGTTTAAATCTAAACCAAAATGATACAATGCAGAAAAAAACTCCAAAAGCCAATAAAATATGTTCATTTTAAAAATATCTTCAAGGTACTGATTGAAATCAAAATGGAATACCTCTACATGAAGTCTTCATAAAAAAAATATTCTGATGGTATATTTGGAAGCTATCTGAATCTCCTTTCTCCCAAATTTAATTTGTACAGAAGATATTTTACCAAAAAGTGGCAATAACAGTTTTTATTTAATAAATTTAATCAGCCATTTAAGCTATTGTGCGCTTTTTACGAGTGTTAAATATCATAGACCTATAATTTTTTTTTCATTACATTTATTAAACGGTCTGTCAAATAAGCTATGTTATTGCTGAAATCAATTAAGTTTGTTTGTAAAACATTATCTTTTTTTTCTAGAAATCCTACCATTGAATCAATGAATTTATAAAATTAATTCAAATAATCACCTTTTGGTAGTCAATAAACTTCTGTATGGATCAACCATTGTATTCTTTATTGGGTTACTTACTGAATTATTGATTGCTTTAGTGGTATAATGTAATGACCTATGTAAGCATTTATGTAGACTTTTAGCAAGTAAATGTTGGTAGAGAATGTTACAGTGTACAGTAAATATGTTTGAAACAATTTTTTGAGTATAGCTCTTTATCATCAATGGAATGACAACATATTACTCAGGGACATTTTTTTTAAAAAAATATCTTCCAATACATGAAATATTGATTATTCTGTAGTATCAGTTTGTAAATTTTTTAGAAAATAATTAATTCGTGGAAATTTTATTTTATGAATTACACATATGCCAAAGTGAGACTTCATTTTCAGAAAGAGTTGACTCATCAAACTTTAAAGATAGCAAGAATGTTTTAATTACTCACATAATGAATATTTTGAGCCATTTAATAAATTATTTTTTGCAGTATATTTTCAAAGATATTCTTTTGACAGTAAGGATTCTTATTTGTATAAAATATTGTATTATCTCACTTATAACCAATAAAATTAGGTCTTCATCAATAGTATGTAGTTTGATTGGTTTAGCAATCAATAACTAAATAAAAAATAAATAAATTCCTTGCCATTATGTTTTGAAAACCAATACAGTTATCTCAAAAAAATTTAAGTGCAAACCTGCAAGTGAAATAAATCTTTATCTTACTTATCAGCACCAACTTTTATCAAATATTTCTTAATTCTGAGGTTTTACAGCTTCATTTAATAATTTGTTGTAAAACTAAACACCTCAATAATGTATTGTTTGTAAATGGTTGAATAAAGCCATAGTTCAAATTTTCATACTATATTGTTTATTTTTTTATATAAATAAACTCATAATATTATTTGTGAAAAAGTAAAATGTGTGCCATTTTTCTCACTGGAACCAAATTTGTTATGAGAATAATACTCATGACATCTGGTATGCAATAGTTTTTGCATATGATGGTGAAAGACAAACTAAAATTTTAAGCAAACCACTAAATTAAGTTTTGCTTTTTATCTAGAATTCGATATATGTATTTCACATTAGATCATCAAGTCAGACTAATTCTGTATAGAGATGGTGAGGATATTTCCTTTAGCTTCCCTTCACAACTTAGTGACTATAACTAATGTTGCATATTTTGGGTTCATTTGACAATAGAAACTGGAACTAAAATAAATATTTATTTATTACTTTGAAAACAAGTTCTGAAAATATCACAGAGAAAATGATACAAATGAGCTGAGAACCACTAATCAGTTCTTGGTCTTTAAGAGTTATTGTGGTAGTATTTGCAAATTTCTCTTATTGTATTAATTAAATAAAAATACATATTTTATTTAAATATTTTTGATTATTTTTACAAAATATTTGGATAGTATTTATTTTCTTAAAAGATATACATGATTATATTTAAATTTTATGCAAAAATCTTGTGTTTGTAAAAGAGAAGTCAAGGAAATTGTAGTAGTAATAAAAAAACAAAAGTATGATTGGCCTTATCTCTCTGCAATTACTTTAGTGAGGAATTATGTGATATTTTAATAATTATAAATGCAATTTTGAAATGAAATTTAATTGATTTATGATAACTAAACTATAAATCATTTGGAAAAATTATATACAATTATCATATATTTTGTTATTTATTTTTAATCAACAATGTGGCAAATATCAAAAAGCTATTATTCAAATTATGTATTTTAGTTTATTAACTTTTTTTCTATATTTGAAAAGTTGAAATATTTCCCTTATAATGATGTTTTTCATTTATAAACTTACAGTTCTAATAAATCAAATATAATTTATTGATTTACATATAATAAAGCTTAATATTAAGATAAAATGTTAAACTGTAACTCAAACAAGCACTAGAGAAATAACAAAAGGAAGGTTCAGCAATTAAAGGGGTGTGAACTGAAGAGATCTTCATCCTGCCATGAAGTGTTAATGGTTGATGATGATGATTAAAGTTTCCACTTGAATTACTTCATCTGCTTTATAATACTTAATTTATTATTATTGTAATAGCTAGACTCAAACTTAGAATAAATCAAAAGTCTTAATGATTAATATAAAATTTTTATTGTATTCTACAAACATTTTATTTTAAAAAATATTTTACAGTTTTTATATATAAATTTATTATCTAAGCTATTTATTATTCAGCATGTTTGATGTGTTTACAAATAATATTTATTTATTCATAACAGTAGAGAAACAATTATAAATACTCTTTGAATTTTTAATTCTGAAAGTGAATTTTCATTATATTTATACATTTTTGTACTAATTTTATTATACATTCAGATGGTGCATAAGTATTTTCAATGTTTAAAAATACATTAACTTTAAAGTAGAAGATACATAAATTAAATGGGAATAAAAATACACATTTCTTTCTGAATAAGGATACAATATTAACCCTAATAAACTTGTAGTGGACATATAGAAATTTCATACATATATAATTCCAGGAAACAATACAATAATTAATACAGTAAACAAAATTTTAAAAAAAAAATATCAACTATAATTTAAATAGAAGTACTTTCAACTATCTAAGTTGTTGCAAACAACTATATTCAAATTCTATTACAAAAAATCATTATAAATATATACAAAAACAATTACATCATAAATTATTTTCCCACAATTCAGTAATTTTTATATTTATTAGCCTGTCTATATATTAAATGGTGCTTTTCATATTTTATTAACACGAAAAGCAACATTTAAAAAATAGACAAGCTGCTAATATAAAAATTATGAATTGTGGGAAAATTGGTTATGAGGTGATTGATTTTATATATTATGTAACATTTTTTTTGTAAAGAAATTGCATATAGTTGATAACAACAACTTTAGATGGTTGAAAGTACTTCTATTTAAAATATAGTTGATATTTTTTTAAAAAAATTTTTTGCTTACTGTGTTAATTACTGTATTGTTTCATGGAATTATATATTTTTTCATTCTAATTAGAATGCAGATATTGATTTATAAGTTTTATATATATATATATGAAAAACAAAAAACAACTTAAAAACTTGCTATCGTATGTATTTATGTCAACAGAAGGCATTCTACCAAAAACACCATCAAGCATATGTTTACATAAACGTCAGAGCAAGCATTCACTATCTTTAACTTTAATTCCACTTTCAGATCATGAATTTCAAGCTATTTGCTATCATCAGTGAGACGGGAATAAGAAACTAGATCTAAACACAAACTCTGAGTATTTATGAAACAGTTTCTATTCAGCTTGCAAGCGTAAATCTTTTAGACATGTAATGTCTTCAAACTCTCATACAATCCAGATATCTATATGGGTCTTATATCAGTTCAGCATCACCACATAGTAGAAGCCTCTTCAATAAATATCATTACAGAAAGCCCTCAAGAGACATTGATGAAAAACAAAAAACAAGTTAAAAACATAGTAAGCCTGCATTTCATATCAGCAGATGGTGCATTCTACAAACACCATCAAGCATATATTTACATAAATGTCAGAGCAAGCATTCACTATCTCTAACTTTGATTCCACTTTCAGATCATGATTTCAAGCTATTTGCTATCATCCGTGAAAGACAGGAATTTTAGAAACTAGATCTAAACACAAACTCTGAGCGTTGATGAAACAGTTTCTATTCAGCTTGCAAGCGTGAATCTTTTAGACATGTAATGTTTTCAAACTGAGCATAGCAAGCCAGATAGCTATATGGGTCTGATATCAGTTCAGCATCACCACATAGTAGAAACCTCTGCATTGTATATCATTGCTAGAAAGACCTCAAAGGTACATTTATGAAAAACAAAAAACAAGTTAAAAAACTTGCTAATGCTTGTATTTATGTCAACAGATAGCTATCTGGCTTGCTGTGCTAGGTTTGAAGACATTACATGTCAAAAGATTCACGCTTACAAGCTGAATAGAAACTGTTCCATAAAAGCTCAGAATTTGTGTTTAGATCCTAGTTTCTTATTCCTGTGCTTTCACTGATGACAGCAAATAGCCCAGAAATCATGATCTGAGAGTGGAATTAAAGTTAGAGATAGTGAATGCTTGCCTCTGACGTTCTTGTAAACATATGCTTGATGGTGGTATTTGGTATAGATTCTATCTGTAATAGACATAAATACCAAAGCGTTAGTGTTTTCAACTTGTTTTTTGTTTTTCATAATGGTATAAAAATTGCAGAGGCTTCTACTATGTGTGATGCTGAACTGATATCAGACCCCATATAGCTACTCGGGCTTGCTATGCTGAGTTTGAGGGACATAGTACATGTCTCAAAGATTCATGTATTTTTCAAGCTGAATAGAAAACAGTTTCCATAAATAGCTCAGAAGTTTGTGTTTAGATCTGATGTTGTTATCTCACTGTCTCACTATGATGATAGCAAATAGCTTGAAATTATGATCTGAAAGGGAATTAATGTTCAAGAGATAGTGAATGCCCGCTTTCTGACATTTATGTAAACATATGCTTGATGGTGTTTCTTTTGGTAGAACGCCATCTCATGTTGACCTACTAATATAAGTGTGTTAGCAAGTTTTTAACTTCTTTTTTGTTTTTCATAAATGTACTTATTTGAGGTTTTTCTAGTAATGATATATATATTGCAGAGGCTTCTAATATGTGGTGATGTACTGAACTGATATGAAGACCCATATATCTATCTGGCTTGCCTGGTGCTGACTTTGAAGACATTCATGTGTACAAAAGATTTCACGCTTGCAAGCTGAATAGACAAGCTGTTTCCATAAACCCTCAGTGTTTGTGTTTAGATCTAGTTTCTTATTCCTCTCTTTTCACTGATGATAGCAAATAGCTTGAAAGTATGATCTGAAAGTGGAATTAAAGTTAAAGATAGTGAATGCTTGCCTCTGACATTTATGTAAATATACTCTTGATGATGTTTTGGAAGAACTCTCATCTGTTGACATAAACCAAGCATTAGCATGCTTTTAACTTGTTTTTTTACTTTTCATAAATGTGCCCTTGAGGTCTTTCTAGCAAATATCACACCCATGTAGCTATCTGGCTTTACTATGCTGAGTTTGAAGACATTACGTGTCTAAATGATTCAAGCTTGCAAGCTGAATAGAAACTGCTTTCATAAACACTCAGAGTTTGTGCTCTAGATCTTGTTTTTACTCCTTGTCTTTCTGCTGATGATAGCAAATAGCTTCTATAAATCATGATCTAAAAGTGGAATTAAAGATAGAGATAGTAAATGCTTGCTCTGACATTATATAAACATACGACTGATGGTGTTTTTGGTAGAACGCCATCTGTTGACTATATATATATATTCTTAGATTTGAGAAAGAGGATGCTCTGGAGGAAGATACTTGATATTGTAACTGAAACGTCAGCATTTAGCTTTCTCTTTACTATATGGAATATCCCACAAATAGTACACACACAATATGATATATATATATATATATCTCTATATATATAAGGTTTTAAAAGTTTTTCACAATGCTATATATTGCAGAGTGCACTTACCTATCATGGTTCAAAACTGAACTGATTTAAGACCCATAGCTAGTCTAGTTCCCGGTAAGCTGGGTTTAAAGACATTATGTGTCTGAGAAAAATTCATGCTTTCAAACAGACAGAAATGTGTTTGATAAATGCTAATTTTAGAGTTGGTGTTTAGATCTAGTTTTTAGTCTCCCAGGCCTTCTCTGAGATTAAACATAAGCTCGAAACCAGCTGGTTGCAGTGGTGGGTGACAACATAAGATTTGGAATACTATCTCTTTTGAGGCGTTGTAATAAACTGTTAGGAGCTATTGGCAAGCTCCATCTGGTGATGTAAATGCAAGCCTAAAGTAAATTACGAAATTTATAACTTGTTTTTGATTATATATATATATATATATATATATATATATATATATCATTTATAAACTGAGCAAAACTCTCCTGCAAATGTTGCCACCCATACTCAAACAGAGTAATCAATGGATGCCAGAAGGCTTGTGCATAAAATCCCTAATGTGCCTACTCCATCAATATCCCCAGACTAGTTTCTGGCTTGTGGCCTGCGTCTCAGTGAAAGCTTTGGATCTGAGAGCACTGCATCTAGATCTTAGGATCAATGCAACCCCTCTATACCTTTATCTCTACTTAACTACAAAATATATGAATAAATTGAAGGCAAAAATATTTCAATCTCAAACAATGGCTTATATAGTCATGGTCTGAACTTGGACTGTACCCATACATTTTGGTGTCTTTGGCTCTTTTACAACCATAGCCACACTATCCTAATGGCTTAGGTGTTAAACCATTAAGCATCACATGATCACATTTCCTATACTAGCACATTGTTAATTTGATAAACAGAGCAAAGCTCTCCATACAGTATTCCTCACTGTATTGAAGGCCTGAAGCCAGAAACTATCTGGGGATATTTGGATGAGTAAGGCTTTAGATAAGGGATTTTACTTTACAAGCCTTCTAAAGTCCATTAGATTACTCTATTTTAACACAGGTGGCAATATGCAGAAGTTTTACTCTGTTTATCAACAATTAATGTGATATAGGAAATGAATCATGTGATCTTAATAATTTAGCCTGATCTGCCTAATATAGTGTGGGTGAGAAGCTATGATTTTAATAAAAAAAAACCCAAAAATTTTACCAAAATCATATGGATTTATAGGTGAGTTCAGACCCACTATGATATATAAGCTGTGAGCTTAGATTGAAAATATTTTTGTGTTTCAATTTCATTCTCATTTTTGTAGTTAGTAGAGAATAAGGTGGTTGCTAGAGGAATTGCATTAGATCCTAAAATCTCGATCTACAGTGCTCTCAATTCAAGCTCACTGATGGGAGGCCACAGAGCCCGGCTGTCTGGGGATATTGAATAATTAGGCATTAGATGGGGATTTTATGCACAAAAACCTTTCTGGCATCCATTGATTACTCTATTTAGCACAGATGTAATTCTGTGGCATGGATAGTTTTGCTCATTTATCAATGGCAATTAAATAACTGGTATAGGAAATGTGATCATGTGATGCTTAATGGTTTAATATATATCATTTAATTATTACCATAGAATTATTGGAACTTTTAATATTAGGTATTGTTAGCAAAAGTGATAATCAGGCACAAGAAGATCCTAGAGTTGATTTTAAATTAGAAGAATTATTAACTCTGATTCTATTATTCTACAACAAAAAAAGTGAACACATCATTATTATTCATTAATAATAAAGAAAATATTCGTGTAAATGACATAAAAATAGAATCACTGCTCATCATATGATTTGATTAAGTTGTTTCTTAGTGATATTTATGTAGTAGTCATAATAGACAAGCTACATAATGTACATGTAATATTGTCAGTGTTGTTGTCGAGAGGTCATCACATCTGCCTTGCAAAGTAGTTGGTTGTAGATGGTTATGTTCGCCTCCCGCTGATGTTATGACATATGAAAAAGTATGACAATAATATTTAACTAAATATTTAATTTATAAATCGTGAGTAAATAAAGAGTTAAGTTTTATTTGAGTGGTATCCTGTGAGTTTCACCATTTTATCTCAATGTTTCTGTGCAAAGAAAGGTAAAAATGAGTTTTATTTAACTAATTGTAAAATTAATTTGGAAAAGGCTTTTCTTGAAACAATGTCTAAAAATGATCAATAACTAAATTTCATTTATGTAGTACAGAGTTCATAATCAATTTGTATTACTAAAAAGTATTTTTTTTTCAGTTTTTTCTTTTCTATTATAATTATGTTTAATCATGATCTGTTTTTCTTCCTGTACTTTTCAAAAACATGTGTTAATGATAGTAGGGATATGGGTTTAATTATCTGCTTTTGATATACTTATTAGATTGAGATTTTTTTTGGAAAAAATTAAGTTGATAAACTATAAAGGCTATCCTGTCTTTAAGTCCAGACCATTTGGAAGATGATTTGGAGGCATAATGTTTAGGCAGATGGCATTTTAGACGCCATTTCAGTAGAAGTGTTTTGGGTCCAGAATACATGAAGAATGTAGACAAAATGTTTTTTATTATAGAAACAACTGGACTGTGTATATACACAGTTTACAACATTTAAGGAGTATGTTGTATTCAAATACACAATGATTCCATCTGACCTCGGAATTAAATTTTATAAAAATGATTTTGCTATAAAGCATTTATGTGTCCTCATGACCAATTTCACAGAAAATAGTGTTGGCCAACATATATAAATAAATGATCATGAAAAAAGCTTAACTTTGCTCCAGAAATTGAGAACAAAAAAAACCTACTTAGATTTAATAATAATCAGCCAATCCAAAGATATTCATGGATCAATCATACAGATGATCATGGAAAAATTACTGTGAACTACAGCAAGACTTGAAAAATCCTAACTATTAAACAACACTTAACATTAAATTGTTTACACAAAATAAAACCCTTTATTGTGAATGACCCAAATGCATCAATAAATGATTTCTGCTTTTAATTTCAAAAGAAATAGACTGGTTGAATAATTTCATACCACTAACAATAACACAAAAATATAAGACACAAGCTATGAATATGAAGAGTAAATATGTCCCAAAAGCACTAAACAGACTAGTCATTGTAATCAAATATTCTAAAAGGAAGAATACATTTTGGCAATCAG
>JAQFVV010002209.1:0-32085 GCA_028023455.1 Epiperipatus broadwayi | reverse complement strand
AATAAAAATTATACAATATATATATATATTGTAACCAGTTGGATTACATAGCACATACTAATATAGTGTGTGTGCATAAATAGATATATAAAGTTGAGAGAAAAACTAGAAATAAATACAGACAAAAAATATTGTAGATATTTTTTACATTCACTGAAATAAAAAATAATAATAAATAAAAATTCTGATTTAAAATAAAATTTTGTTGTGGATTAAACTTTTAAAAAGGTCTGATAAATAATATTTGTAATTCTGATTTTGAAATTAACAAAAAAAAAAAGCATAATTTATTTTTTAAAATCTTTTAATTAATACTTGTATAAAATATGTTTTTTAATTAATGCTTATTTGCATTTCTGCTACCTAGTTAAAAATCATTGTATATTAAAAATTCTAAAGGATTATCACACCTTTGGTCAAATTCCAAAGATTAAAGTAAAAACATGAAAATCTCACTTTGATAGAAATTTCCAGCTTGTTTTCAAATGGATTAGACAGATTGAAAACAGCCACTGTGTTTTTTTGTCACCTGACCTAACCAAGGTTATAAAAGACTGATAAAAAAAATATGTTAGTTTTTGCTTGCAGTTTTGTAAGAGTTGACCAGAGGAGTCTGGTTGTAATATTTTAAGCAGTGGCCAATTGCAAAGTTTTGGCTGGCAGTTTTGTAAGAGTTAGCAGAAGAGCTAGTTGTAAAGTTGGCTAAAATATTTTGTGAAAAGTGGGTAACTGTAGCAGAAAATGACCACAGTAAAGCTAGCTGCAAAGATGGCTAGAATAATTATCAAGAGAACTGCCATGAGGATGTAAGAATGCAAGGAAGTGCTGCTATTCAGTTCAGTAATGGAGTTTCAAGTTACATGGATGAAAAGGGTCAAGATTCTTTGTAATTCATAGCCTTAAAAGTGTTCTGGAAAAACAGCTTGCTGACCTGAAGCTTACAATATCCAAGTATAAGTGGAACTGACTACAGAAGGGAGAAAGCTAACTACAACTGAATTATATACTTTTACCTGATGGCAAGCCTGAAATTATATTTTTCTGCTGGACTAAAAACCAAGCTTACCAAGAGAAAGTTTGAAGAAATTAGTGTACTTATGCTGCTGTTAATCTATACATTCAGGGAACCATTTTATTTTAATATTTCTTAAAATGACTTTTAAAATTATAAATTAATAACTTAAAGTTAATACAAACGAGTAACTTTTGCTTGAGTTGAAATCTAACAGCAGTTATATATAATAACGAAATTTTAAATAATTTCTTTGGTCGGAAGTGACAGATATATAAAACGATTCTACTTTTAGTTTATTAAGAAAAAAAAAAAGGACATTAAAAGAAGAATATGCAAATGCAAGCATAATTTTGTTTGAATTAAAATAGTAAAAGCAAATCTTTTAAATTGGACTAAGAATGCTGAAAATTAATCAACAATTACCTGTCAAACAAAAGTTGACTTTATTTAGTTTGATAAAAAAAGAAAGAATTTATAAACTGAAATTAAATTTTAAATTATATATTTTGTTTATACACACGTATATGTGCGAAATTTGTTTTCCAAATGAATTAATTAAGAAAAATAT
The DNA here is from genome assembly GCA_028023455.1 of Epiperipatus broadwayi. Classification (NCBI taxonomy): domain Eukaryota; kingdom Metazoa; phylum Onychophora; class Udeonychophora; order Euonychophora; family Peripatidae; genus Epiperipatus; species Epiperipatus broadwayi. Next base: position 30,502 of record JAQFVV010002209.1, on the reverse strand, counting down.
ATAATATTATTGTAACAAGTTGAAATAGATAAAAGTCAGTGTGCGTATATACACGCACACTCATATATGTAAAATTTTAATATTTTTTTTGATTAAATGTCAATTCATTTTTTTAATTTATTAATTGTATATTATAAATCGCACGTCTGTGTGCATATATATGTAAACCATAGTAATAACATGAATTGTAACTTGTAATTTTGTAAATTAATGTAACAATTTAAATTTTGAATAGTAATTATGTAAATCACAAATGTAATAATTATTTTATGTTTAATTGAAATGTCTTCATCATGTATTATAAAACGCACGTCTGTGTACAGATATATGTATGCGTTTATAGATACCCATTAAGAAATAATGCAGTTAATGTAATAATTTGAATTTTGTAGTAATCTTGTAAATTACAGAATGATGACTTTATTATTGGGTATCATGCAAAATCAGAACCCTTAACCTATAAGACTTTAAATATCATTTTTTTATTGTTATTAATAAACTTATTTAATTGTTAAAAATTGTTTCCATCATCTCTTGGCCACATACAGTAATAGAGCGTGTGTTCTCTGAGCTAGAGCTAGATTCGTGCACGGAATGAATATATAAATGGGGATGTGTATTTAATGCTTTGGGCATCCAGAGATGATCAATCATCATCCTGGTTGGCACAAAAGAGGATACTCTTTAAAGCCCATGCACTATATTTTATTTTAGTTCAGTCTTGTTAAAAATTAAAGTTTATAGTTGGCCACTACAAATGGCCTGAGCATTGATGATGATCAGCATGTTTTTATATCCTAGCATTATTGTTTTGATTTCTGATTATTGGGTATTCTAATGGATGGGCACTAAAGCTGCTGTATCCAAGTTATGTTTAACTAATTGCCCAAGGTGGCAAAGGCTCAATAGTTAGCCTGGTCTACAGAAGACCCATTTCAATCCAGTCACAAGGTTGACTGTTGATTTATATTTTTTTATTGTTCAAATCCAGCCACAAGATGGACTGCTGATTTATTGTACTGATTTGTTTATTCCTATAATAATGCTGGTTGATTAATTATGTTTTAGTTGCTCTTCTGACTTAGCTGGCTGATCTCTCAATGATCTCTCTTGATCTCATCCTCTTATAAACATTTAATTATATATACTTTTATAAATTTACTGGGATTGATGATGATTTGCCATCATCCAGTTTCATTCTTTATATTTTGATACCCCATCCCGTTACAATATATATATATAATATGAAAATAAAAATGACTCTACAAAAATATTATTAAATGATACAAAAACATTATAACATAAGTGATTATTATTTATCCCATTTTTTTTTTTTTCAGTATATCTTCTAGTTTGCCTCAGTGAAAACATTCAACCATTGATTTTCTTGATTGGAGACAGTAAAACTGTATAGTAAACATTAAAAACATCTTATTTTCAATATATGCATTTGTAAATATTCAAATAATTCATAAAATGCTATATCTTAGTTGATTTAGAGTAGTGATGAAAGTGGCGGCCTCAGAGGGCTGAAGATTTTTTGATTGATGCCCATACGGAGAAAAAAAATATAAGTCAAACAAATGGAAATGGTATGTTCAGTCTATCATTTGATATTCATAATTTCATTCAACAATCTAAATAATGGATCTAAGATTATTTTTAATTATGAAATACATGCCTGGTGATTATCCACCCATATTAATAAACTTTTTTTACAATACTCATTTTCTATAATGACCATAAATGACATTATATTTTTGGGAACACTTTGACAACATGATCACCTCTGCATTTACTTTTACCAATGAAGTTCATTAATCATGTCACTGATTTATAATCACTAGACATCAATAAAATGTTTGCTTAGATTCCCTTTTGGTTTAATGCGAGGGTAGAGCTAAAACATCTGAAACTGATTACCAGCTGAGGAATTAAAAAAACAATATGTCAATTTAATCAATTGAAAGGAACGATTGCACTCAACCTGCCACTTTGGTGCTTGACCAACAGATAATCTTTCAAGCAACTGATCATGATTTACTTATTTATACCATTAGAATCAGATAATATTTTATTGGCTTATTACAATACATTATGAATAAATTGGAAAAAAATATTGATAAGATCTTCATTCTCAGAAATAGATTAAAATAAAATATTTCAAGTTGGCTTTCAAAATAAATTTATAATTTTTTTAAAAAAGTCCACCAGTTATAAAGTTTCATTGCAATAGTTTAAAGTACATCATTATTTGTCATTGAACAAAAAGCTTAGGATTATATAATACTTTAGATACATTTTAAAATAATAAATATATAAATTCAACATTCCTTTTCTTTTTAAAACTTGTTTTATTCCAAACTATAATTTTCTTTCTCCTTCCATACAACATTTCAACTACATTCTGTAGTCATTATCAAGTTTCCTTAAAAAAAAAAATAAAATAAAATAAATAAAAATAAAAAACAAAAATAATAACACAAATAAATAAAATATTAATACATTCCAAATATATAATATTCAAATATTACCATAATATTATTATAATCTATAAATACAATTATTTACCTCCTTCCCTATCTTTAATTATTTCATTTAAAATACCTTTATAAATTAATACTCTATGATAAAAAATCTGCTATATATATTCATAAAAAGGAATTTAAGCATGAAAATTTTGATATAAAGGCATTGGAATGCGTTACAAATTTTAAAGAGAGAATAAAAAAAGAGGAAGTATATATAGATCAGTATAAACCAGTGTTAAATAGAATGTTAATAAATAGAGTTAAAAAATAAGATAATATAGGAATAATATATAAAAATAAAAAAAATGTTAAAGGGTAAAGATTTAGAGAATAGATAATAAATTTATATAAGAAGAGTATTAATTTATAAAGGTATTTTAAAAGAAATAATTAAAGATAGGGAAGGAGGTAAATAATTGTATTTATAGATTATAATATTATGGTAATATTTGAATATTATATATTTGGAATGTATTAATATTTTATTTATTTGTGTTATTATTTTTGTTTTTTATTTTTATTTATTTTATTATTATTATTTTTTTAAGGAAACTTGATAATGACTACAGAATGTAGTTGAAACGTTGTATGGAAGGAGAAAGAAAATTATAGTTTGGAATAAAACAAGTTTTAAAAAGAAAAAGAAGTGAAAAGTTGTGTATATAATTATATTTTAAAATAAATATAATGCTTCTTTGAGTTTATTTTATAAATAAGTATATAAAAAATATATGTATTTTTATAGTTTTAAAATTTGTTATATATTTTTATTTTATTTTATTTATTTATAGGTTTGTATGTATAATGTTAATTATATTGTTTGGGGTGAATAGTGTCTAATAGGGGGAATAAATATAATTAATAGGTCATGTGATGTATAAAACTTTATATCTTGAAAAGGAGATTCAATAAGAGATAAAAGGTTTGACAATTAAATAATTATAATTGGTTTTTTGTTTCAATCTTATTTAGATTGATTAATATATTAAATATATGTGTATAACAAAATTGTGAACAAATAATTTTTATATTGGATATTTGAGCATAGTATGTAATGACTACATAGATAATTTTCAAATCAGTAGAGTTGGAAAAAATACATTTTCTAACAGAATTCTCTATTTTAAGCTTTTAAAAAAAACAACAACAAAAGCTAAATATAGATTAAATAACTCATGTTCATTTAATATCTGCATATTTTTATTATATTAAAAAAAAACAACTATATACCAGAAAAGAAAAAAATTTAATGTGATAGATGAATTGGCTCATTTTGATAATATCAGTCAATTCAATAAAATAAAGTTATGTAAAAGTTAATATGCTTTTCATAATTAAATTTTTAATTTCCTGTATTTCATATTTTAAGTTTGTGTGCAAAGCTAAATTATTAATAAGAGATACTATTTTTTTGGCTACTAGACTAATCATGATGAGTAGTCAATGGAGAGAAGATAGTAAAGCCAATCAAATCTAGAATATGGTCTTTGGCTTAAATCAGTGAGAGCACTGGATTTCACACATATTTCCAGAGCATCCATTATCAGTTTTCTACAGTATTCAAGCTAGCTAACTGGAGGTTTTAAATATATAAGGGTTGAATCCAAGCCAACTTGCTGGCTTAGCTATATGTCTGACACTAGGACAATAAATATAAACCATTAAAACATCACATAATCATCTTTGCTTATACTTATGCAAGCTCTTAAAACAGCCACAAACTTATCCAATACAATAGGAATACCTAGTGCGAGCTTTAATAATCATAGATGTTAGAAAGTTGTGCATTTTAATGCCTTTTCAGTGCTGCCTTCTCATCCAATAACCCAGGATTGGTTTATACATTATGGTTTTCATCAGTGAAAAGACTTTGATCTGGGAGCAAAAAAGTAAAAGGTGGATGCTGGAGTAGATTCAGGGGCTATAAGTTAGAACTGAACTGGGGTTACTGTATGAGAAGACACTGAATAATCATTAAAATGCACAACTTTCTAGCCCTTATTGATTACTAGAGTTTGCACTAGATGGCATTATTGTGTGAAGAAATTTGCTATTGTTTTGACATGTGTATGTATATATATTATAACGGTCGGGGTGTAAGTCTGCCATACAGGGCGCCACCAGGCTATTTGAACTGGGAAAATTTATATAGTAGGCAGATACGCGCTGTTAAGATCTGATTTTTTACATATATTTTATTACGACCGTCAACCTATGCCACTAACTCATAGAGACGCAGAGATTTAATATAACTTCTTAAAATATATTTTAAGAAAAAAGATTTCAATAAAATAAATAAATAAGCTACTGCCAGAAATAACACACACAAAATGATTTATTGACGCATATATAAATATTTAAAAATTGAGGAATAAAATTTATCTTGTTTATATTTAAATATTAATGTTTAAATTTAAATTATTATTTTAAACAATCTGCACAGATGGATTTTAATAAGAGTTTGTTTTATGATGTTGAGTATAGATACACTATACGGATTCGTTCGAAAAAGAAAATATCCTATAGCCCTTATTTAATCCTAGGCCAAAAGTTCTCAGTCAAACCAACACCAATCTATCTGATACACCGATGTATTCAATGCAGCATGAATACGACAGCACAATACCATACTGTCAGGAATGCACACATGAACAGCATGGTTATAGAAAAGAAATTGTCTCTCATCCAGTACAGGAATGTTACATCTGTCTGGCAAGAAGAACAATAAAAAAAGAAAACTCCATAGGAAGGGATTGCGGTACTTTTTGCTGTCTTACTATCCCATTCCATAGGCTAAAGGGGTCGGTACTTTTTGCCGTCTTACTATCCCATTCCATAGGCTAAAGGGGTGATCCAAGGAGCAGGGAATATGTCTGCTTCCGACGGTCATTAAGAAATGGGACTTATTTTGCCCAAGTGCAGCGTATATGTGATCCTGCACATAGCAGATCTTCATACTACATTTACTAATTACACCAATAAATCCAATATATTAACCCAATTTAACCGCGAAACAACTAACCCAAGATTAACCATCCCTTAAACTAACAAACTTAACGAATCTATATAGCTGTCCACACCCAACTTAAATTTAAATACATTCAAATGATTTAATTATTATGAAATTATTAAAGAAAGAAAAATGAAAGTGATTATTACTTTAGCTAATTTACACATAAAATTAATTTTGAAATTTTCTTTAAGTCAGATAAATTCCTTTAACGTTAAGTTTAACTTATTTTGCTTATAGAAGATATATTGAAACAGTCTATAATGACAAAAGTTCATACTTTCCATGGTAGATCTGAAGTCTGTTTTGTCCATTTTCGTGATCACTCTTGTAGACAGTTTGTCCTTTGAAATGGAGCCGCTATTTGCCATTCAGTTGGTCAAGAACCGTCTTCTGGAGGCCTCAGCTGGTTGTCAAGAAATTAAATCTAATTGCAGACTCCTACATTGTGAAATCTGCAATACAGCTACCATTCATATATAGCTTAATAGTCAGCATCTCAGACAACAATTATTTTGCCTTTTATACTTTTATTAGCCTCTTATCAACAAATTTTAGGATTCAATGAGCAAGACGTCACTAATCCTAGTCTCTTTTTTGCTCCGTGCTGTGGCTTGGTGCTTCCATTGGTCAAGCTAATTCTTTTTATTCTCTTATCTGACCTTTTAAATTATTTTAGATGCCCCAAGGGCTAGTTTGCTTTAAAACAATCATTTAATTAAAAAAAACCAATCATTTCCCTTTTCTAAGATTAAACATGATAGAAATCATTTACTTCTATTTTAAAAAATATCAATCTTTATTTTTTTTACAAAAAAAATACTTTCAAATACTTTTATTTTTAAAGTAGTTTTTAAAGTTTTCCATCTGTGCGATCTATATATACATTAAACAACTTTTAATTTTCAGTTTTTAAGTTAAGTTTTTTCTTTTTAATAAATCAATTTTTATTTACGATCTGTTTATTTTAATTTTAAAATAATATAACGGCATATTATATACTGTTATAATATATATAATTCAATATATATATTTCATTAATATATATATATGCCATTAATCCTTTATTAACTGTAAGCACATTTACAAACAACTTGGCCTGGATTCATTTTTTGAGTCAAAAAAAAGTAAAAAAAAAATGGTTGCAATACAATTTTTCTCATTAATGAAAGCAATAGATTAGGTAGCTTTTAAGTAAATTAATTAATTACTACTCTAAATGCAATTGTAAAATTTAAGTGGGAGAGTTATTTGTTACTTTTGTTTAATGACTCTTACTGATGGCTTTGATATCCACTAAAATTTTGACTGCAGCAAAACTAATTCTAAAAATTTTCAGAGTTCTTTTACATAAGCTGTTTTTAAAAGATTGTGAATCATACCTTGTCTTGGTCTAGATCAGCACGAAATATATATACTGGAGAGCATTTACTTTTTTTACATGTATGTGGTCATGTATATCAGTTATATAAAATGGAATGAATAGCTATAGGAAGCTTGAAAGTCTGAGTTCAAGTCCCTTCTAATTACATTAAGTTCAGTATTGTAACAAAATGGGTTCTGGCCTTGCATAACAATAGACTTGATAGGTCATTAGTGGATAAGAAAGCATATCTAGAATTTCTAGATTCCTATCACTCCGATTTCACTCCTAGGAGATGACGTATTAGCATACGAACATACCTTAAATACCTATATGTATACTCATCACTTTTCTCCATCCTTAACTTCCATTGATCTCAAGAGTTCGAGTTTAGGGAGAATAGGCATAATATTCTATTTCAGGGAATATTAATATTACAATCTTTGTTATGTGACCATGTGATAAATGAATGAAGAAAAAATACAAATTATAGTCTTTAATTTGAAATCATAAATGTAATAAATTTATTCACAATTATTACAATTTATGCAATGAGAGATTATAATAAAAGTAATTAATTTGTTGAGATATCTATAACAATTCTTTGATTAGTGCAGTTAATATTTATTGATCCAATCCCTCTTTCCCTCAAAAAATAATCATTCAATTTCAATACTAACAAAAAAAATATTAAATTAAACTTGTTATTATTTATATATACACTTGCTTGCTAATTTAAACTTTAATAAAATCGTAAATCATTGTCTCCAACATTTTTATAGATTAATTCATACTAGCAAAGTGGTGGTTGTCTGGGATTCCCCCTCCTATGATGATTTGTTTCTACAATGATAGAAAAGACCATTCACGCTAGAGATTATTAGTCATATATACTAAAAAAAAAAAGTACAGTTGGTAGTGTCTTCAGCATAGATGATCAGATGCTGTGTTAAATCAAATTCAGTTTTGGTAGTTACAGTTCCATGAGTGACAAATCTCTTCCCATGAGGTAACTCCACACTTAGCAGCGCATGGTTGTCTGTGTTTTTATAAACATAGTTGATCAGTCCTTAAGTTTGTTGAATAGCAACTGGGAATCTCAAGTTAAAGTTGATCTGACCCTCCGGCTCAAGATTGAAAATACTCTGGAAATATCGAATAAATTCAAAGGTATTTCTGGGATTTATAATTTAAAATCTTTTAGTTTGCAGAGTTTAAATCTGTACACTTTTATTCTAATTTTTATTTGTATTCAATGAGATATTCTCGTTTAAGGTTTTTACTTTGATGGCTGCAGACCGTTCTGTTCGAATGATAAGTTCAATTTTGTGCTCACAAAGTATGCATGTTGGTTAGCTAATAAGAATTTTTGAGAAAGTTGTTTGTATATATATTTTGCTAATCATCAAAACAAGATTGTTTTTTAGTGTCAATTTGATTTGCTCAAATAGCGAATTTGAGTTCATGCACCGAGTTAATTATTTATATCATGTGTTAAGATTTACATATGTATATATGGTGGATTAATAACAAAAAAAATTTATTTATTATTTCTTTCCTTTACGTTTTTTGTGATTTTCTCACTTGGGACTAAATTTGATCATTTTTTTTTTTTTATATTGTTGTAATATGTGTAAATTAAACACCAATTAATGAGAGGTTTTTATAATAAAGTTAAGTAGAATATTTAAGTTTTATTATATTACATGTTTGTTAAATATTTAATTATAGAAACGATTAAATGTTTCTCAGTTATAGTGCTTGTACACATTTTCATCTTTCGGGAATACGCTTTATCTGGTGTACATTCACTTTATACATATAGCTTACTTTATATTATATGTAGGGAATGTTGTTATTGTAGGTATTGGTGTTGAGCATATAAGAGTATAGACAATACACATGTATTTAAATATAATGTAAATTAATAATTATATATTTGTCAGTATTATATATATATTTGCACCATCTAACAAATTTTTAAACAATTTATTCATTACAAATATAAACCTTTTCCTCATGTCAATGATTTGGGGTTTGAATCTACGCAAAGTGAAATTCTTTTTAATGGCTTAAAATTTTTTATTTCATAAAACAAGCTCATAACTAATCATCCACCATTGGTCAATAAATAGATATTGGGCTATTCTTAGCTAGGTCATAAAATAAGCACAAAACACTGCTCAAATCCTCAAACAGGAGTTGGCAAGCTCACTTGCTTTGTTTTCTTCACATCCTCTTGAAGATCTATTGGAGAGATCTTTACTAGAGTTATTTAATAAAAAGACTATTGTTTTATGACTAAAAAAAGTTCTAAATTTTTACAGAAGTCCATTGTGTGATTTGTTTCAAAAAAGATGATTTTTTGCAGGTTTCTTTTATTGAGGATTAAATGACATTTTAGATTTTTAATATATCAACTTTTGGTCATTAATCAGATTTTCTTCAGAAAAAGCCTGGCAGAACAGTTAAGTTTTCTATCATATGTTTTAATTATAATATTTAATAAAAGGATTTATTGCATAGATGAATAATCAAAAATTAATAAAACACATAAAAAGATTCATTTAAAAAGCAAATACGTTAATACATTATAATTAAATATTTTAAAATTATTAATATTTGGTTCAGAAATTTATTTTTTCTCACAGCTGCTTTCTTCAAAATACTTTTTTTAAATATATACACCACAAATTAAAAGACTTTACTTAAATATTTTACATTGTCTTATACAAGTTGAAGAAAAAGACAAATGAAAAACAAACAAACAAATAGCTACATATTAATCAGATAAGAAAAACAATGCCAAAAAGTAATCTCTTTAAATTTAACTATTAAACTGTGGAGTAACCAAAAGAAAGTTCCCAACAATTGGATAAAGAAATTGACAACTTTTGTAATGACATAATTTATTTTCTAAAAAATTATTTGTTTTATTGAAAAAAACAATAACAACAACAATAAAATGGTAATACTGGATTTATGTTAATAAATAACTTTATATATTATATTCATTAAAAATTTAGTAAATAAATATTGAGAAAATATATATTTTTGTATTGCTTACACATATATGCTTCATGTCAATTTATATTTAAATCCTTTTAAACTCTATTGTTAGAAAATTTAAATTTTTTTATTTTATTAAAAATTTATTAAAGAATACTAAGAATTAAATTTTAATTGATTAAATTTACTAAAGGCACATGCATACTTGTACAGAAAGGATTAGCAGAGATTCTAGAAAATTCTGAAAAGCATAGAATTTAAATTCAGTTAATTAAAATTTCTGTACACTTTTATTTTTATAAAATTTATAAAGGTAGATTAATTATAGGGTATAGACACATTTATATTTGTTACTGAAGTCTTATCTAATCAATGAAAAATAAGGCAATCACTTTTTTTTTTTAATATTTGGCCTGGCAGCAAAAAAGATGTTAATTGGTGCTTAATTATTGCAGGGAAATGAATTAGATCTAAGATATATTTGGAAAATTTTTCTAATTAATAAACAAGTATAGGATTAAATTGTAATTAAGCTGATCAATATTGTTATCAGAAAAAATATATTTTATAATTAAAATTAATCCGGATGCCTTTTGTCAAAAATAGTATAAATACCTCAGCAAATGTAAAAACAGGGTTGTTCTTCACGAAAAATTCAAGCTGGTGTTTTGAGAAAATTCTTCAAGACTTCCATCTAGCACGTTCTAAGAAGCTTGTGTCCGCTTCCCCATTGCTATCCCAGAGGAGCACAAGTTTGGAATCCCAATGGAGTTGGTGAATTACTGGCAACCTGAAGCTACTGACCCATGCCAATGTTCCTGCCTTCATAAATGAATTCAGCCTGCTGACTTGCTATACCGTAATTCCAGAAATAAGAAGCCACCTAGTTGATTATGCCACTTTCAGTTGGATACTATTCCAAAGAATCAGCCTATGTCCATAGTAACCAATTAATTATTAATATCCAAGGAAAGGACCACGTGAATTTCATTGCGATAACTAGGTAGTATTATATTTACATGCCATTCTTCATAATTCGCTAAAATTCTTTATGAAAGTAATAAAAGCAGGAATATTTGAACTCTAAATATGGAAGCTGCAATCTTAGACCGATAAAAGTATTTGTATACATTTGTTTGATGTTTTCCCTTTATTTATTTATTTTTGTATTATTTTTCTTTAATATTATATATTTAAACTAACCTGTATTTGTTAAGAATGATTAAATATAATACTATATGCGGTCATTCTTAAATCATATATATGTGCTAGATTTAGTATTCGAACAATCAGGTGATGAAGGGCTCTTTTGTAAAAATATTTTTTTCTTAAATTCCTAGAATTATCTTGTTAAAATAAAAGCTAATTAATGGAAAGGTACATACATGTTTTTAATCCCCTTTCCTCACCTGGATCAAAGATTTTGTTTTTCCTAAAAATAATCAGTCATGCATTTCAATTAAAACTTTACTCCTGCAATTATCCAGATTAGAAAATCAGATTTTTAAAAAAACAAATACAAAAATAAGCTGAATTAGGTTTTTTTTAAAAAAAAATATTAATTTATATTTTTCAGGGACAAATATAATGTCATTTAATTTACATTAGGTTTATAAATGTTTATTTGTAAGCATATATCTAAATCGCAAACCTCATTGCTTTTAAGCATTTATCTTGAATGAACCATTTAGGCAAATAAAGTAATATATGACTGCATATTCAAACTTATAATGTGGCTACTCATGCCTGTTTTTGGTTTTTCTTTGAACTTTCAGGCTTTCATAATGAATAATTATTTATTGATCATTTCCTTATTTAAATTGCATTGCTGGTTTATTCATATATATATATTTCTTTATTTGTATATTTGTTCAACAAGCAGATGTTCATTCCTACGTGGAAATGATTTGCGAATATTCTTGGATATGAGCATCACTAAGGTGGACCGTGTTTGTCGTATTTTCATACTCAAACAATCTTTGTTGTTATTCTTTTTATTATTAATGCAGACACTCATTCCTGCTTCATATGACCCTCTAATCGAATAAAATCCTTGGATACGACATTGCCAATGTGTGCATACCCCAGCAGTTTCATCATCGAACCCTTTCTTGTTTTTCAAAATGTAGCACTGTGCTTCATATCTTTTAATATATTTTAAAGCCTGATCTTGCATGTAGCCAGTCATAATTCTAATTTGAGTGTGGCCATCTATTAATGATTGTGATTTTAATATAGTTAAGTAAATACTCTTATCATAACTCTGCTTGATTATTGATTAATAGTTAAATTATCATAGAATGTCCACCCTGGAGGTTATTAAGATATATAAAGCCTGTAGTCCCTCAATTGTAAGTAAGTTAGTGATAATTAAGCTGCTTAATCGAGAATTAATTTTTATTTTAATCTGCGAGACATGTAATATAATCTTAGGTTTAAAGGTAAACATATGAACTTTTATTTCGCTTTTGTTTGTTATTATTACTAATACATTTATATATACATAACCTCTTGTGCTTGTGTCTTGTTTATTACAATTAGTTTTTGTATAGTTTTAAGGGTCTCTTGTCTCCCTGACCTCAGTGAGATATAAGAAAAATGGTAAATACACTAACATCAGATGTGGTAATCATGTGAAAAATGTTCGACCTTATTGTTTGTTGTAATGTTTATATCAATGTTACACACAGACATGAGAGTTTGTGATCGTTGCTTGGTTCCTAGGTTTAATTTTTGACTGTTGCAGTATTTTCCCATTATTATTTAATTTTCTTCTGTAAAACTTCTTTCATAAGTAATAAATGTTAGCAAACTTTATAAAATTTTATAGTTGAATAAAATGTGCTTGTGACTTAAATTATGTTCACACATACTGTTGCTGAGAATGCTCACTATAATATTTTGTAATGTGTGAATGGTGTGATGTTCTTGTACATGTTTGTTATATTCCTTCTGAATAACTATTGTTAAAATTGAAATGATTTCTATACAATTTGTACAAATAAACACAATATCATTTCTATTTTTCTACTAATATTTATTAATGATAGCCAGTTTGAAGAATGTTAAATATCTGTTAAAACAATCATGTCATTGTTTTAATGATAATAAGATATTCAAACAGCACCCCATTTAACAAAGACATATATTAATAAGTTTTACTTTAAAAAAAATTCTATATTGGCTTTTTATGTATGATTTAAGCTGTTTCAGATTTATAAACTGGTGAAGACTTAATGAATAGCGAAGCTGATGAATTTTTTTAAAACCACAATATAATGAAGTACAGTATTCATAGTTTACGTTTTAATATTTAATTTTTATATTAAGAGTTGCATACAAAGATAATGACCATGAGCAAAAGATTCTTTAATTAGATTAAGTGAAATTAAATTTCAAGATTAAAAAAAAAAAAATTTATTCTTACCTTGTGCATAAAGAGTAAGTACTGCTTGAATAGCTACATACACACCAGAAAACTGATATTTTTCAAACATAACCTTAAAATAAACAAAAAAAAAAAAAAACTTGAAATATATCAATAGTAAATTTTTTAGCAAACTGCAAGTTTAATATTTTTTTAAAATTCTGCCAGTTAATGCTATGTATAAAAATATACTATATGTATAAGCACTAAAACAACTTGTATCTTTAATATTGTTATTAATTTACACTTCTTTATACTTTATTAATGTCAATAAAATATTATTTAATAAGACACTGAAAAACTGATTTCAATTTTTCTTTCTAAATATAGCCATATAGTTTTAAAACTATTATTATATAACAAAATTTAGATTAAATAAATATTCTTAATGATTAAAAGCTGTTTATAATCTTTTGCAAAGGTCCGTCTATGCCACAGACATAAACATGCTGCCCACATAAAAAGATATATCACAAAGCCTTACCTAACGATTATATTTAAAAAACTGCCAGAATTATTTAATATTATATCCTATTATAAAATAAACAACAAGTCAGATCGTCTATTTCTTGAGATTAAGTAAGTAATTGCTTTTCAATAACATTTATAAAAACAGTACAATAAATTCAAAATGTCTTCTATATGAAAAATAAAAATCTTAACAATTTTCTCTTTTACTTCAAAGTGTCAAAGAAAAATGAAAGAAAAATAGATTCACATCTTTCATGCATGTGAAATTATTTAAAGGACATTGTAACAATAATTATTGTTTTATCTAATAAATCTCAGTATATTTTCTTATTTAGCAATTACAATTGAATGCCTAAAAAATATTGTTACGTGAATACAATTTCATACTAATTCAAATTTCTTTAGTCAGTCCGAAAAATTTTTTCCTCATATAAGGCTTGATTAAGGGGTGTTATTAAGCAAACATTGCTAATTAAACAGCTATGAACAAACTTAGCTTTTGAAATATGTAGTTTTACCAAAAGCACTATATCCAATTTTAATTCTACCATTACTTTTATCTACTATATTTCCATCTGTATTAATAATCTAATCAAGATTTGCACCTGTTAACTTCTAATTCATGATTATCGATCATTATTTTTTTCTTTTGAAAAAATACAAGAATATTACTTTAGTCTTTTTATATACTTTTGTGTAAATTTAAAAAAAAAGTGGAATGGATTCCTGATTTTAGTTAGTTATTTTAACATAACTTTATTGTGTTTGAAATTTCTTTTTAATTTTGTTTATATATGTTTATAAACAGAGCAAAACTCTCCAGACAGTATTGCCACCTGTGCTAAACAGAGTAATCAATGGATGCCAGAAGGCTTGTGCATAAAATCCCTATCTAACGCCTACTCATCCAATATCCCCAGACTAGTTTCTGGCTTGTGGCCTTTGTCAGTGAGGAGGGTTGCATTAGATCCTAAGATCTAGATGCAGTGCTCTCAGATCCAAAGCTCCTCACTGACGAAGGCCCCAAGCCAGAATCTAGTCTGGGGATATTGAATGAGTAGGCATTAGATAGGGATTTTATGCACAAGCCTTCTGGCATCCATTGATTACTCTGTTTAGCACAGGTGGCATACTGTATGGAGAGTTTTGCTCTGTTTATCAACAATTAATGTGCTAGTATAGGAAATGTGATCATGTGATGCTTAATGGTTATATATGTTTAATTGTTTTAATAATACAACATTAAAATCACTTATAATCCATCCGGTACAATAATAATAACATGTAGGAGTTATGAAATGAATTATTCACAGATAACCTGCATTATTTTAACTAAAGAATATAGGATGACATTTCTTGGGAAATGTTATTTTTTCTTTAAAATTTTAAATATTAGCACCATATTTAAAAGATTTCTTTCAAAGATATTAAAAGTGAGCTAAGAAAAAGCAATATGAATTATCATCTACATATGTTATCAATTTTCTATACAGTTAATGTGAAATAGAATGATAGGTGGCAGTGATCTGCAGTTTGAAATGTAAGGCAAAATACTAACAAAACAGATCAGTATTGTTCAGTGATTAATGATACAAATTGTTAAAGGTTAGACTGAAATAATTTTATCAATAAATACTTCTTATTTTTAAATAATTCAAGATGATACTGGAAGCCTATATAGAATTCAGGACTAGGTGTTATTATAAATCAATTATTGAATTTTTGAAATGGGAAACCTTAAAAAGCCTCCAAAATTTTACCAAACGTATAGCAATTATGTGATGGACAATTTCCACCATCTAATATTAATTGTTAAATGTCTTTAGAAAAATGTAAACTTCATTTAAACTTTTCAAATACATTACAGCATTAGTAATAGCATATTTTGAGTGTTATTATTCTCTTTTCTTTTTCAAGGGTTGCTGTCCTGACCAGCAGTACTAGCACAGGATTCAAACCAGGTTCTTTAGATTCATGAACACCTTAATATTTACGAATAAAAAGATCCAGGTTCGATTCCCATGCAATACAGTCATTGGTGAAGCAGTTAGAGCAACACCTTAAAATCAATGTTAACAAATCTAAAGATCTAGGTTTGATACTTATGCTAGTACTATCCCCAGTCTGGTCAACAACACATAAAGAAGAGAGGAGAAAATATCTGAAAAGTTTAAATTTTTTTAAAGGCATCTAACAAATTAATATTAGATGTTGGAAATAGTCCAAATATAATTACTACTAAAATACAATAATAATAAACTTTCAGATAAATATTCCCAAATATATGAATTTTTAAAATAATTATTGATAACAAAACTCTGATGAACATACTTGACATTTTGGCAGAATAGAAACCAATCTTTATTATTTCAATAATAATGCAGTTTAAAGATTCTCCTTTTTTTCAACGATTTTCTTAATAATATTAACATAGGAATCAATATTGAATTTGTTCTCAATCTGAAAAAACATATCAGTTTTGGTGGAGGGCAACTTTTAGTTCTTTTTTCCTCTAGTGTTCTGTTTCTTTGCTCTGATCTGTAAAGTAGATGAAGAACTTTATAAATTAAACAAATGGACTCTAAGTGAATCTGCTAAATTATATTGCCAGAACATAATAAAAATTGATATGTTCATATTAGACATATATGTACATTAATGTAAAGGTTAATTCCATTACCACAATGCATTGTAAATACCTAAAGATGGAACAAACATATGAAGCTAATAGAATTTATGTTGATACATAATGTTTTAGTTATAATTTTTCTATTTAATATTTCATAAGCCTACAAATACATATATATTAAAATTCAGGGATACTTTCAGGAACAACTGTATTATTAATAAATATAACTTCTTTAATGAGCGTTAAAAGCGCATAATTATTGATATTAATAAATGTAATGAAACAACTAAACTACCAACCATATAAAAAAGATAAGAGCCTTCAACTAAATTTAAATTCAATTGAAAGAAACTCACCACTTTAAGATTGATCGATTATTTTTAATTTAATGTCAAAAAATGCAGTCTTTAGTTTATTCTACTTAGTTCTGCAATTTTACATGCTTCACACCCTTTTACATTTTTAAATTAATTTTTTAAAGCTTTCTATATCTTTATAATAACTATCTGTAATAAAAACTTTTAATTTTTATGTAATTAAAGGTAAAAGTTATATTGCCTAAATTTTAGTACACCTTTTGCCTGTTAAAATCTTCAACTTATATATATATATATATATTAACATACTATAAAAAAAAAAATAGAATAACTAATTTTTGATAAAAAACAATTTTAAATAATAAAATATCTATAGTCAACTCACTATAATTTATGGAAAATAAAATAAATCTAATAAAGTCACAATACAATAAAGTAAAATAAAATACCTTCTCAACAATGAAAAATTAACATCTTTCTACAAATAATTTAATGAAAATATTAGTACTTATTTGTAAAAAAATATACTTGTTATTAAAATTAATAATGTATAACAAATAGAAAAAAAATTACTTCTATCATTTTTTCTCTGTTTTTAGTAGGATTCATTGGTGGTTCAGTAAGTAAGATTTTACAATCTCTAGGATAAATATTGAGATTTTCTGAACCAAACGTGTAGTCCCAAACATGTTGCATGTCTTCCCAATTTCTTACAATTCCATTTTCCATAGGATAAGTTACTTCAAGCATAGAACGTAGTTTACTAGCTTCTTCACCAACCATCAAATCCTAAAAAAATAAATATAAAAATAATAGATATAAATACAGATAATACACACTGCTGTAGAATAAAAGTTTTCTTCAGAAATTAATTTATTTTTTACTCACAACTATAATCTAAAGAGGAAAAGCAATAGACAAAAAAAAAAAAACCCTGCTTTATATAGCTTTAAATATAATGCAATAGAAATAAATTTTGTTATGAAGTATGTTTTAATTTTCACATATTCTGGATTACTAAGTGAGATTTGGATAGAATAACTTTTTTAAAAAAAAATTTCCAATTTCTAGCTGCCACTTGCCAATTCCTTGAAATCGTATTTAGAAGTTTTCTATTAATAAAGATTCTATACAGCATTAGCTGTGAAATTCAATATTTTTTTGTCTTTAAAATAAAATATATCATTAAATAATTTTAAACATGGGGGAAAAAAAAAAGTATATCTTCATAAGAAAATAGAAAATATTTTTTTTTCTGTTCTGTGTTAAAATTTCAATATGTGAGCTTCTCATAATTACATCATTATATATATTGTAAACATTTGGGTATGCACAAATATATATAAAGTTGAAAGGAAAAGTAGAAATAAACACAGACAAAAATTTTACAGATAATTTTTCTACACTTCCTGGAATAAAATAATCAGAGTAAAAGATTAAATAATATTGGATTTAAAATAAAATTTTATTATAAATTAAACAGTTTAAAAAAGTCTAAATAAATATTAATATTGTATTCTGATTTTGAAATTAAAAACAAGTATGTTAAACTGATAATTGTAAAAATTTCTAATATCTATTTTAAAATCTTTTAATTAATGCTTGTATATATTCCCTACTTTTTAAAAAAAATCATTGTATATCATACTTTGATAAAAATGTCAAACTTGTTTTCAAAGGGGTTAAAGAGATAAAAAATTTTAATTAATGTGTTTTTATCACCCTAATATAAAAAGAGGTGGATATAAAAGCAGTAGTAGTTTATTGTTTTTAAAATTGTTGGCTGGTAGTTTTTAAAAAAAGTTTGGCTAGTGATTTATTTTGAGAAGCAGTTGGCAGAATTATAATTGTCTGTTAGCTAGCCAGCAGAGTAGTCCAGATCAGGACAGAAAACTACTATGAAGATATAAGACTGCATGGAGGGCAAGTCAAAAAGCTGCTCTATAGTTCACGATGGCGGAGTTTGAATTCACATGGAGAAAAGTCATTTAGACAGCTGCTTTCCTGAAACAATCCTAGACAGAAGGGAGATCACAGCAGACCAACTTAGCTGGACTATACCTATCTCGATGAGGACTATAAACCAGCTGGCTTACCAAGAAAAATCTGTTTGCTAAAGGATTTATCTATATGCAGAGAAGCACAAATGCTACAGCTGATGATGAGTAACATTATATATATATAACAAAATTTAAATAATGTCATTACTAAAATGACATGTTAAAACCTATGTTTAAATTAAAAAAATGTTATAAATAAGAGCAACCTGAGATAGTGATATCTATATATAGAGGATATCATTTTAAATTTTATTGAAAAAAAAAGACTATAAAAGAGTAACACAGATAACTTTGCTTGAATTAAAATAAACTTGAAAGAGTATTATTTAAAAAAAAAAAAACATTTACCTAATTAATCTTGAGGGTGATCTGTCAAGAAAAAAACTTTCATAAACTATCAAAAAAAAGTTGATAGTAATCAATAAAGAAAAAAACCTATTAAAATAATGAATGAATTGTTTGTACTTTCAACAAAAAAGAAAATACTTTGATTGGCTATAAAAAGAAATGAATAATTTTAATTTGTATTGCTTTATATATACACACATATATGTGATATTTATGTATATTTAACAAGGAATTAATTATGAAAGATATTTATAATAACTTTATTGTTTTGTCAAATCTAAAGGCAATGTGTGCACAAATGGCTAAATGCACACACATATATATGTAAAATCTTAATCAAATTTTTTTATATGATGATTAATATAGCCATCAAATGTAATGCACATCTGTGTGTGTGTGTATCAATGAGTGTCATATAGACCCATATAAATTTTTTTTTAAGCATTTACTGTATTTTATGATGATTGAAATATAGTCATCGATTGTACTGCACATCTATGTGCAAATACCAACACTTATATGTAAATTTTAATCATTTTTTATTATTAAATATCAATTCAAGTATGTTCAGAAATAATTAAGTCACATGTCTATATGCTGACTGGGTTTTAAGTAAACCTATTAGAACATATATGTAAATCACAATGTAATAATTTGAATTTTGTATTAATCATGTAAATCAGTGTGATAATTTTTTTATTGTAAATTAATCAAATCAGAAGACTTCTAAGTGTATAGCTATATTCTAAAGATCTTAGTATTTTTTTTATTGTTGTTAATAAACTTGTATTTGATTGTTAGTATTATTCCAGTGAACTTGATTCCAAATATTTTTAGGATATGTATTGCATTATCTCTTGATCACAATATAGTAATAGAGCTTATGCTATGAGCTAGATTCATGCATAATGGTCTGATATATATATATATAAGTATAGAATTCCAGTATGACATTATCCTGGTTTAGCAGAAGAATTATTCTTCAAACCCCATACACATTTTATTTTAGTTTAGTCACTATTAGAAATTAAGTTTATAATAGTCAGTACATTAATGATACTAAGTGATCAGAGCATTGATAATGATCAGCAGGTTTTAATATCCCAGCATTATTGTTTTTATGGTTGTATATTCAGATGGATAAGCACTGAAGTTGATGCATCCAAATTAATGTTTAAATAATTGCTCCAATCTGGCAATGGATCAATAGTTAACCTGGTCTACAGTAGCCCTATTTCAAATCCAGTCAAAAGACTGACTGTTGATTTACTTTATTATTGCACATTCATGATGATGAATGATTATTTCTTTTGAGTATTATTAGTACTTACTTATACTTATTGATAATGCTGGTGGATTTATAGCTAATTATAGTTGCTCTAAGGAGTTAACTGGGCTGATCTCAGAGATTTTCTCATCTCTTATGCTCTCTTTAATATCTCTTACTTTAATATCTTAAATAGCTAACTATAACATTACTTTAATAAATGTATTTTAAATTTATATTACATTTCATTATTTGAAAGATTTATTTTGAACTGGGGGCCAATGATGATCATATACTTGTGGCCATTATCCCACTTTAATTGCAAAAATCTTATCCCCATCCCGTTATAATATATTTTAATGAGCACTAAAAAATTTCACAATTCATTCAACTTAAAAGAAGTGAATTTCTCAAAGCATGATGATCAGAAAGTCTACTCTCTGATAAATAAAATTTGTCTTAAAACTAATTGTTTTGCAGATAGACATTTTTGATATTAATATTTTTCTCATCAATTTTGACCTATTTCACAGATCCTTTAAAGATGATTATTTTTTGATAAAGGGGCAATATTGCTTATTTTTGCAACAAAATTTATTATATATTTTTTTTAGACTTTTAAAAGGTTATAAATTCTGATACTAAATATATTTTTAACCACATCTCTGATGGAGATTGCTCACATGTTGATTAGTTCCAGATCCTATATTAACTTAATGCAGTCTAAAGATTGCAGTGGATCATAAATATTTGATACGTTGCTCTCAATGACCAATAGCCAGCATATCAGAACATATTAAGTGTTTTTTCTTTTAATATTTTACTAGTTCGTTAAATTTACATTAACATTTTTCACACAAAAAAAGTAAGTTTTAAATCATTTTTTTTTAAAACTATTATCAGAAACACCCACAAAATTATAAAAATGAGAAAAAAACTTTAAATTAAACACAATTCAATAAATATATAAACAAAGGATCAAGAATAGAATGACTCCACCTATTCTCGATAGCTCTGATATTTATATGCATACCATTGTCAACATTGTTGGTAATTCAGAATGAAATTAATATTATCAACCAGATGGAATATGGCACTAAAATTATTAAATTCATAATTAATTATACAAAGTTGGAGACGGCATCTCACTTTTAACACTTGATTGTAGTAATTAAACAAGATTTAATATGCAAACTTTAAATTAAGTCTTCAGAAAA
This sequence comes from Epiperipatus broadwayi, assembly GCA_028023455.1. Taxonomy (NCBI): domain Eukaryota; kingdom Metazoa; phylum Onychophora; class Udeonychophora; order Euonychophora; family Peripatidae; genus Epiperipatus; species Epiperipatus broadwayi. Next base: position 8,853 of record JAQFVV010002209.1, on the reverse strand, counting down.
GTAACTGTGATAGTGCTATATTTGACATTTTAGGCAGCATGATGGCACTGTGATTGCTAGTTTTCTATATTGTTTTTATACGTGGTATAAGTTAAATTATGGTGTGTGACAGGCTGCAACAATTCTTTCTATGAAGCTTCTATTTTTTAATGTATTAATTTTTAAAAAATTCCAAGAGATGTTAGCAATACATGAACTATTACCTGTGATTGACAGGACCTTCTATTGTTCTAACAAAGCTGTGAAGATGGGTATTTGTGATTGGCTGACAACTTTAGATTTTTTATCCTGTGGCTAAACACCACAAAAAATGTGAGTTTGTTAATGATTATGATGCAATATTTTTGTGAAAGACTTACTATTAAACCAAAAACTATGTTACTAGAGGGAGTTTGTCTTTGAAAACATTTTATTTTTAAAAAGACTGCTCTTAGAAAATACATTATGAGAACCAGAAATTGATAGAAAACAACTTTACAACCACAGGAAATAAAAAAGTAACAAAATTAAAAAAAAAGTTCGAAATTATTCCGCCAGAGAGCTTATGTTTCAGCTTACTAAAAGTAATGTTTACCCACAATTGTTACTGCTATCATATTTTCAGTAAAAAAAAAAAAAAAAGTGAGCAAAATTGCATACATTATGCATTTAATATAACGCATGAAAAAATAATAATAATAAATTTTGTATAATAAAAATGCCATAAAAATTAACTGAAAAAAATTCATACCATTAATATTTATTTAAATATTTCGTATCGTTAACTTCACTTATAGTATATAAAATGCAGTGTAGATTTTTTTGTTTAGATTGGCATAGTACATATTATAAAAAAAAAAAACCTTTAAATATTGATTACAATATTCAAATACAGAAGGCATTAAATACTTTTTTTTTCTTTTTTAATACATCAGAGTATTTTTATTTATTTATATTAACCGATTAAGTTCTTTATAAATGCTTGTTCGGTGCTTTATAACCGATTGAGTTTTGATAAAGTATTATATGCTACACTTTTTGCTATTCCTACACTAATAATAAATAAGTTTTTATAATCAATTAAATAAGTTGTTATTAAGCATTTTTTTTTTTTAAATTTAAATATTTTCATGTAAGTAATATAATATAGTAGTACAAATTAAAAAAAAAATAAAACTTCAGTATGGATTTTTTCGCACAAGAAATTGTTAACTGCTATTTTATTTTCGCTTTCTTGAACATTTTCAACTAATATGACCACAAAAAAAAAAAAATTTCTCAGCTTGGAAATCGAAATGGATATCGTATTGTTCATTCTAAACTTTTTTTCCCAAAAATCCGTAGCTGTTGACATCTGATGCACTCCTCCAAAAAAAAAAAAAAAAAAATCCCAAGATCATAGGATTTAGAACATAATGATGGGCAATTGATGACTCACAAAGCTTAATATTGATGATTGATGAAGGAATTACCAGAAAAAACAACCCTAAGCTAAGTTTTTTTTTTTTTTAAAAAAATTACTATATACCTTGCAATTTTTAGCTGGAGGAACCAGCCAATATTTCCCCATAGGAAACCATTATAACTAATACTTTATGTGATATTCTTGCTTAAAGAAGTTTTGGGGGACCAATTGCCTTTGCTAAGTGGGGTAAAGGTGTATTTTGAATGGGTGGAAAGAATATTTTGATCAACTTTTGAATAATGAAACAAGAATTGTAATGATGATTTTTACCTTCATTTTATCTATACATTTAGATTCGGACAAAAATATCCAGCTTAATGAAATCAAAACAGTTCTGTGCAATCTTAAAAATGGAAAGGCTGCAGGCCCTCATGATATATCTGAACAAGTTTAAAATAAAGTGGTGATATATTAGCTTCAAAAATATGGGAATTTTTTAGAAATATCTGGACTTATGAAGTTGTACCTTCTGATCTTAAGGATGCTTCTATTGTTACAATTTTTAAAAATAATGGGAATAGACAAGATTGTGGTAATTATCATGGAACGATGAATGGTTACCAGAGACTCAATGTAGATTTAGGGAAACAAGAAGCACTATAGTTATGATTTTTGTTGCCAAGAAATGTAAAAAAGTGTTTGAGATCAAAGGAGTGACTTATATATTGTTTTTGATTTGGGAAAGGTATTTAATTCAGTTAGGACAGATCTGTGGCATTGTTTGAAAGTAGGTGTTTATCCACCAATATTTACTTGTATCATACAGTTTTTACAAGATGGAATGAGAGAAAGTATTATTACTATGGGCAAAAAAATCTGAGGCATTTGAAATGAAAACTGGTATTAAAGAAGGTTGTGGACTTGCTCCAACACTGTTTTCAAATTTTTATAACAGTGGTCTTTGGAATTATCTGGAGGCAGCTTAATGAGACAGGAGTCAACATGGTTTGATGGTAGAATTTTTAATTGAATAAATTAAAAGCAAGAATAAGAATTTCATCTTGTATTCTGGATGTTTTACCAATTCAAAAGATGATCTAAAGAATGTTCTTAATATTTTAAATACAACTTAATAAGGATCTTGGCTTATTCACTAATGTTGAAAAAATTCTAATTCTTTATCAGCCAGTGACAGAGAAAAATCCTCAGCATCATTCAGCTTGAATGGTTGCCAACTTAAGAATGTGAAACAGTTAAGTAATTTTATAAGTAGAAAGATGAACTTAGATGTTGAGATCCCAATGTGCTGCTGCTGTTTTTAATAAATTAAAAGATAGAATATTTCATCATACAGAAATAGCTACTGCAACTAAGCTATATACAGACATATTTTACCTAATTTATTGTTTAGATGTGAAATTTGGACACCTTATCAATACAATACAAAGACACTAGAAACGTTTCATTTAAAGATATTCTATAAATTTTTAAAAACTCAATGGCAAGATTGTAAAAAAGAATCAACTTGCTGGATGTGATACTAAAGAGTCCACTGTTGTAAAATCATTCCTTCAGTGGATTGTACATGTAAAATGAATGAACAATTGGAGACTTCCTAAATGTGCGTTTAATGGTGAAATTGAACATGGGATTCCTAAGAGAGGTAGATACCATTTACACTATAAGCATCATCTCAAGACATTCTAAAGAAATGCAATATCAATTGTTCCATTGGGAAGATATAGCAGAGAAAAGAATACAATGGAGAACCTACAATTAGACATGGTGTCAAAGCATTTCAGAAAGGTTTTCTATTGAGGAAATTAAGACAAGGATCATAAATATAAATAGGAAAGTGGACCAGTATGTTCTATATGTGGACATATTTGTGATTCACAGATCATCATTGCAAAACTCATTTCTAGAGGAGCTTTCTCCCCCTCCAAATCGGGGTGGGTGGTTGGAATGCCCATACTTATTTTTGAGTAGCTGGTTTAGTATTATTATTAACATTCTAATTAATTACTATCAAATTTGTTTTTCTCTTTCTTTGAAAAGCCATTAAATATTTTTTGATTTTTTTAGCATTTATCTTTAGTCCTTTATATATACTGTGTTTCACCGAAAATAAGACAGTGTCTTACATTAATTTTTACTCCAAAACATACTGTAGGACATATTTTCAGGGCATGTTTTATTTTTCACATGTACAAAAATTTATATTGATTCAAGTATAAAAATGTACATTTATTCAAGTATTTCTCTTTCCAGAAAGCTATACGATTCTCACCCCAGGAGACCCACCCCCTCCCAATTCCTTTCTTGTATTCATCAGAATAGCTTTCTTTTTGCACTCATCTTATATGAGATCAGAATATTATTCTATTTAAATCAAGTATTAATTAAAAACTTGCAAGGCTGAAGTGGTAACAAAAATGATTACAATTAAGAATAGTTTGAACACGCAAAAGCAATTAAAAAAAATGAAAACTAAAAATTTCAGAAAATAGTTTTTTAATTTCACACGTGCACATTAAATATTCCATTACAACATATGGCGTATTGAGTTACGACCATTTATATATGACACAACTATATCCATTTGCTACGAAGTATGCAAATTGTAAACACTTTCTAAATTACTTGGAATAGTCCTGCTTGGGTATTTCTTTTTTAACATTTTTCTTTCGGAGAAAAACTGATGATTTAACTTAAACTAAACTTTGAATATGAAAATCACTTCCCTTAGAGGAGAAATAAAATGTTTAAGAAAGAAATCAAACTATTTTTTCTTTTAACTTGAATATTTAAAAGCTACCGTGCTGAAAATCTAAAACTTAATCAAAAATTCTAAATCTAAATATTAAATATAAATTAAGCATCTAAACGTTATAAATTATCCATATACTGACTTGGTAGATAAATTGCTTCTCTTTACAGATAGAATTACGTTTGTCATTTGTCAAAAATATTTGACAGAAACCTAAACAAATATAAATAAAATTATAAATTGTCCGATATACTGATTTATGGTAGATAAATTGTCTCTATACAGATAAAATTACATTTGTTGTTTGATCGAGAGGTCAGCGACAGCTGCTTTACAAGCAGTTGTCCCGGGATAGCGGGTTCGCTTCCCAGCATTGATGTCAATAATTTATTTATACATTTATTACTTTATAATTCAATACCTCCATCGTATATTTCAATGGGCAAATAAGTCATAATGATCTGCAATCTTAACTAAGGCTTATAATTGAGATAGGGCTTATATTATAAGCACTCAAAAATCATGCTAGGGTTTATTTTTTGATTAGCTCAGAACATGGTAGCTAATGTAACATTTTTAAAAGGCCAGGGCCATTATTTGTGAAGGCAATTATATCATTTGCAAAAATCTATATGGTGTAAGTAATCTCCACTTATTTTTATTTAAACAATATTTCCTGTAAAATAGTTCTAAAAATTTTTGAAGAGAAATTACTCTGCCATACATTCTTATTAATGTTAATCTTTCTATAATATCACAAGCAAGATAATTACTATTACATTTTAATAATTTTCAAAATTTGATAAGCCTTGTCTTGATGTTCCAAAACTTGCTTGTGGAATCATACGCCTTTTCATAATCTAAAAATCCAAAGCAAAATAGCAATGCATAGGTCAATGAACTTATTTCATATATTTTTTTGTGATCTACTGTGATATAACAATTTATGGATATAGCTTGTTTTTTGATTTGTCTGGATCCAGAATTCTCTGTCGACGAGTTGTAATGTTTTAGACAAAATTCTGAAATGACAGGAGACTGGGTAGGTCTTTAATTTCTAAGATCTTTTACACTTTGCTCAAATATTATGGCTAGTCTCCAATCATCTGGAAAATCTTTATCATTACTTGAGAAGAATTTTTTTTTTTTTTTACCATCTGCTTCCTTTAAAAAAATATTCCATTCTGATTTAATTGCAGATTTTTCTTTATTTAAAATATACTAACAATTAACGAAAATAATTGGTGCTTCAGAATAAATCATAAATCAAAAACTTAGTATAAAAAATAATCCAATTATAATAAATTCCTATGGAAAATAATAATTTATTTTAAATTCAAAATATATAAAAATTTAATTATAAAAATAAAGCTTAAATGGGGGAAAATGTTAATGAATAAAAATTTCACAAAAAATATTAAAAAATTACCAAGCTGCGGATAAATCTACTGTATAAAAACAATTCTATAGCTGTAATTTAAAGAAAATAAAAAATTGTAATTTTTTTATTAACAGTACTCCATTTTGCTTCTTACATAGCAAGAACATTTCCTAAATGACGATTTGTTAAATTAAAGCATAAAGAGGAGGTGGGGGAGACTAATCACAATGTACATTTTAAAAATTATTTTTGATACAATTTCTGTTTTTTTAATAAGTTTTTATTTTATTTTTGTAATATCTAACCAATAAAATATAGAACTTTTTTTTGTATTCCTAATTTTTTTTTTAAAAAGAAAACTTTGCAAAGTTATTTATTTTACATAAATACAATGAAATGAAACAAAAATTTGTTAAAGATATGCAATTTATCTATAGTTGACTGTCAAAGCTTTAATAATGTAAATGATCAATTTTTTTTTTGCCAATATTATAAAGATGTATTTTTTTTTTTTTATATTGTAAATTTGATAAAAACCAATATTTTCTGGAAATAAGTTATGAGATTATTAATTTAAATTGCTCAAATAAATGATATTTTAAACTTATATTTAGTAATTTACGATTATATGAAGTTGATTATTAATTACATAACACAAAATCACTTTTTTGTTCTTTTTACCTGAAAATAATTTAGAATTATAATGATTACCTAATGTATACATTTTAAAATGTATATTATTAGTTTGTTGTTTCACATGATTAAATTATATTATTGATTACTGTATTGAATGAAAATGCCATTTCCTTTTTTTGCTGTGGTAGTTATTTTTTTGCTGTGGTAGTTATTTTAGATATTTTCTAAATGAAAGCACATACGATCTTGAAAGGATGCTGGATGAAAATCAGATAAAATTCATTCTTTGTATTTTAATTCTATAATCAAAATAATATTAAATACTAATAAAATCTGTATTGTGCTGTACGTTTTTAGCATCAACATTGCCATGTTGTTTTCGATGATGTAGCTTTAATGAAGTCTCTATCCTATGAAACCATCAATTTTACAAAATGGCAGTCATTTTAAAAAAAAACCATTTAAGAAAATAAGTTCTGGCATTTTATTTAAAGATCATTGTAGTAAACAATCGATTGTATGTCAAAATAGTGGGTACAAATTGACAATGATTGCTATGGAAATCCTTACATAAAGATCCATCACTATTTAGGGTAAAGATGCATTTGGTATTTCAAAGGCAGTCACAATTATAATGGCTGCTTTATCTTCTTGTTTTTATTATTAAACAGTTCTTTACATAAATTTTCTACAAACTTAATGATATCTCCCTTCTAAATAATAATAATGCCATTTTTTTTCTTATTGCTGAAAAAAATTTTCTTTCAAAATTAAAAGTTGTTCTCTTCTTTAGCTTTATTAATATTTCAGCTATATTTTTTTTATGACAACATTAACACTTTCATATCGTTTTGCAGAATACCGGATATTTGATTTTTCTAAATGAATTATTTTAAAATATTTTTATATTCATTTTTTTCTTCATGCCAATTGAAAATTTAATAGTGAATAGCTGGGTTTTTTTTTATAACACCTATCTGAAAAAGAGTTTTCTTAGTAAAATCTCAGTTATCTTATTATTCATTTCAGCCAATATGATCTATCATCAGTCTGTTAATATTTAAAAATGATTTACAAGTCCTAGCAATAAACTCACTGCAATATTTTTGGAGGTTAAAGATTGTCTCTCTAGATATGCATTAACATAAATATTATATAATACAAATTAATGATCACTTCCTATTGTGAATCTATTAAGCACACTAGAATATTGGAAACATATTTTCTATTAGTCAAAATAAAACCTAATTCCAATGTTTTTCCATATCTATTTCCACTTCGGATTTTTTTCAAGTGGAATTTATAATATGTAGTTTTTCTTTTTAAGACAGTTATCTCAAATCTATATTATCTTTCATTTTTTCTCTAAGAACTAAATTCATTTGTCTTCTAATTCCAGCATTATCATCCCTCATGATAATTTTAAAATATTTGATCCAACATAAAACTTTCTTTATATCTATATAAAACTTCTCTACATTTTCATCACAATGAGAAAATGTTGGGGTATAAACAATGAATTATATACATTAGATATTTTCTGTTAAGCTGAGTAATGAATCTTGGCACTCTGATGTTCTTTTAATCTCTCGAGTTATTCAGCTAGCTTTTAACAATGAATCCAATCCAATTGTGTTACCACTATTTCTACTTTGATAGTCTCTTCACTGTTTTCTTTTAATTTCACAATCTGACATTGTCCTACTTAATATTAAACACTTCTAATAATTCAAGCAATTTTCCTCCATTTGAACACTATCTGCAGTTGTAAATTAATTTAAGAGAACTTAGACCTATTATTAAAAAAACTGACTCGCTGTTCCAAAAAACAAAAAGCAGGGCAGAAAATTGTCCTCCTGTTTCTATGGTACTATTACTATCAAACAAAACTGCTATTTCTTTTTTAATAAATGTTTTAGTTTCTGCTATCATTGTATGAGAATTATAATTTTATTTGTATACAATGTATTATTTTGCTTTGTACCATATACAAAAATACTACTGATTTTATCTGTGGATAAATTTATTTTGGATTTATGATTATATAATACAACATAAATAAGACAGAATTTTGTAACAGATAATATATATATATATGTGGGATACACAGAGGCAAAACTCAGTTCAGCATCCATACTTTAGGTGCAGGGCTCTCAGATCCAAGGCTCCTCACTGATGAAAGCCACAAACTAGAAATTAGTCTGGGGATATTGGATAAGTAGACACTAGATAGGGATTTTATGCACAAACCTTTCTGCATCCATTGTTTACTCTGACTTGTTGCTTATATGTAAACAACTTGTGTAAGCATAAAGAATGATGATCATGTGATGTTTAGTGGTTTTGCCACCAAAAAATATGAATGGTAAACTGAATTCAGATCTATATGACTATACAAGCTAAAGAGCTTAGCTTGAAAACCTATTATTGTTTCATTTTGGACTCAGAGCTTTATAGTTAGCTTAAAAAGGTAAAATGTGGGTGCCAGAGGATTGCATTAGATCCTAAGATCTAGATGCAATGCTCTCAGATCCAAGGCTCCTCACTGATGAAAGCCACAAGCTAAAAACTGGTCTTGGGATATTGGATGAGTAGGCTCTAGATAAGGATTTTATGCACAAACCTTCCTGCATCCACTGATTACTCTGGCTTGCACTGGTAAAATAAAGTTTCAGCCTTTTT